>PVLA01004423.1:0-177215 GCA_004027455.1 Hydrochoerus hydrochaeris
AGTATATGATCAGCATAGATATAAAAAACTGCCAATGACAATTCTTCACATTAGGACAATTAAAAGTATTTACCCAACATGCCATCTTCTCAAATTTATTGGTAGTGATTTTCCATAATTGTAAAGATAAATGCATTTTATTAATATATAAATATTTATGTTTTAATTTTTACATATATATTTCCAAACATAAATTATATTTCCTTTTTTCTTATAGTTTAGTTTGCTAAACTAAAACACTAGTTTTACTATATTATATTTAATAATTTTTATACTTCTTTTTATGAAACTAAAATTTAGTGAGTACCTTCATGTCTCATATGTACAAGAAAATTCCTGTTTACAGAAGCAAATATATAAAAGTAACACGTGATAAAGGGCCTGTGGATCATGGTCTCACAAAAAGAGTAGAGTCAGAGTTAGAAAAAGGAACTGGGAAAGATATTTTAAAGGGGATTATAGCTGAGTTTTAAAAGACCATGTCTTACATGGAACATGTACTGTTTTCTATTTATTTTAAATAATTTTCCATTTTGTATGTTATTGGAATCTTCCTAACACCACATAGAGCAATTTTATCATTACTCTTAGAATTTCAGTTGAAGAAATGGAATCTCACACACTTCAAAAACCCACCCAATATCACGGAACTTGTTGACAGCTAAACTAATATTCAGTCTCTGAAGTTCAAACGGCTAAACATTATGTGCAACCCTGCTTTATTACTTTCCTAGAGAAAAGCTTTGTTTGAGTTTATTTTATTGTCTTTTTTGTTTGCTTTATTTTCTCTAAAATAACAAAACAACAGGATATTCTATATGATAGAAAGTGTAGAAAACATTTTGGGAGACATGAAAAGATTATTCAGTTTTGTATATATGTTGGAAAAAATGTGGACAAAGATGTAAGCATACAGCTTAGTACTTGAATCTCCAGTAATGATTTCTTTTTTGACAACTTAATACACCTAAAAATCTTACTCAATGTTTAATGAGTAGTGGCTTGTTAAATATGATAATTGAAAACATATTAAAAATTATAAGAAAATATTATAATTGTTTACTAAAACTAACATGTATCCAAAATTGTGGAGCACTTACAATGTGTTAGGTGCTACATGGAAGATTTTAGGTGGGAAAATTTACTGAGTTTTCATAAATGCATGCAATGTATGTTATTATAATTGAATTTACAGAGGAGAAAAAAAGGATCAGAGAAAAATAATGATACACTACTCACAAAAATGTACCTGATTTATGTTGTGTAGTTATTAAATAACAGAGTCCATAAAATTTGCAGCCTAGTTCTACATCTCACTTTCTGTAGTACTATATTATATTCTTTGAAAGAAACATGTCATAACTCCTCTTAACCCATTAAAATGTATATATTTAAAGAGAGTATTTCTTTATCTCCTATCTTTATTGTTCATTTTCTTACAAGTGAGTGCAATTCAAAGTTCCAAAAATATATATATCTTAATGATACTGCTGTTTAAATATGAAGCAAATATACCAAAAATGTCTTTAAAATATGACAATTGGCTACCGGTAAGGGCATCTGACAAAAACTGACTCTTAAAGAAAAATGCAATTTAGTATTGTGATGGCAAGGTTACGATTGTATTACAACAAACAAAACTCAGAGCCCTAATAAGAAGTTCTGCAGATGGTAGGACTACACTGAGATAAATAC
The DNA here is from genome assembly GCA_004027455.1 of Hydrochoerus hydrochaeris. Taxonomy (NCBI): domain Eukaryota; kingdom Metazoa; phylum Chordata; class Mammalia; order Rodentia; family Hydrochaeridae; genus Hydrochoerus; species Hydrochoerus hydrochaeris. The sequence goes on from PVLA01004423.1 coordinate 1,696, forward strand.
TTTTAACATTCTTTTAATCCTTTAAAATGGGAGCTTTATTGAACTAAAATTTGCTTATCACACACTTTAAAAACTTTTTAAAATTTCATTTTCAAGAGAAAAGATAAAACAAAAACATACAAGAAAAACAAGAAACAAGAGACAATGACAAAACCCCAAAGCAATAACAATATAGGCTTTTAAAACAAGATGATAGGATTTAACAATGGTTGTTATTTTGCATTTTTTATGTAGCATTTATTTTTAAAAGAGCTACATAGATTGCCAGATATAGACAATTTATAAACTTAAATAGATTTAGTAGACCTTTAGCTCACTGACAAGGTTATGCAACTATGACCAAAAATTTATTTCATTTTTATTATCCCAAAACAAAACATTCTGTGCTACATAGATTGCCAGATATAGACAATTTATAAACTTAAATAGATTTAGTAGACCTTTAGCTCACTGACAAGGTTATGCAACTATGACCAAAAATTTATTTCATTTTTATTATCCCAAAACAAAACATTCTGTACACTAGCTATCATTTCCCTATATTTTACTTTTCCACTGAGTCTTCCTAATCTAAATAAATGATAATGTCTCATGCATCTATTCAAAGGGAAGAGAAATGTAAGTGGGAAGTGATTAATTGAAAACCTAACAAGTAACTATGTATAATGGACATAAAGCATGATATGATGGGCTGTTTAGCTGACAGTGATCTGAATTTGAGTAGCCTGGTTTTGTGTGTGTGTGTGTGTGTGTGTGTACATGTGTGTGTGTGTGTGTATGTGTGTGTGTGTGTGTGTGTAGGTACTTGTGTGTGTTTATTAATGTGTTATGATCTGATCCTGTTACAGTCTAAATCATATAGCTAAATGTGTCCCTTTTTTCCTAATATAAACTCTTTGATAAGGGAAAAGGTTTATAAACAATCCTGACCGCTTATCATAAATTACTATACAGTATCTGTACATGTACATAAGCTTTACCTGCATTAGTACATAGTCCATGTTACATTGACAGTAATGTTCTCATTCACTATTACATACATCTGAAAAAAATTCATGAGAAAAAAATACCTTGAAAATTTGTAAATATTTAACTTAATTTAATTTAATTTAATTGTGGTCATGTTCAATAGTTCACTTTTGTAAAAAGGAAAAGTAAGGGTTCTTTGTCCTCTTTTTAAAAACCTAGTGATTTTTATTAATATATAATTATAAACATAATTATCTCTCAGAGTAGGTAACAATTTTTGAACAAAATTGTTAGCCATTTACACTACCTTCTGCAAACTTAAATAAGATTCATATTTAAAATAACAAAGAATAAATATATTTTCTATTTACCTCACGTTTTCTCAAAATCATAAAAAAGATATAATGCTATGATTTAAAGAATTTTTACTGAAATTATTCCAACAGATTTTTAGTAAAATGAAAGTAGACTAATAAAGCAAGGCAAAAATCTCTAAATATTAAAAAGTCATTATTTAATGATGTACCTATGTCATGATATCTTAAACTTCCAAATGTGTATTTTTTCTTTAGTGCAGTAAGTTCTTTTTTAATTGTGTACATATTTGCAACAAGTCTATTCAAGACTGTTTTAGATTCAGAAACAATTTACAATTGATTTTTTCCTTCATGTTTGTTACATTACAAAAATTTACCATTTTAAAAACAAAGATTTTAATTATATTGCCTATTTAACATACATCTCTGAGAGAGTTATCTAAAAATAATGATACACTGCTCACAACTTCCTTGTTTCTTTATGGGATCAATGAAATTGCAAGCATTTTGTAAATTATCTGATTCAATTTACTTCTGTAATTATTCCATTCCTCCTTGATTCAAAATTTCTGTATTTCAGGTCATTCTACTAATCACTTCCTTTTAAAATGTAATATTTGATACTTCTGGGGAATCTAAAATTAAAAATCCTGGGCACATTGTTATAATGGGCTTTTTGTATGATCATATATTACAAAAGATGATATTTCTTATTTGAAGATTTATGAGGATACATATATCCAGAATTTTGCCATTTTGCCATTTGTCCATGTTTAGAAATTTTTATACTCTTCATATTTTTACTTTTAAGTGAATGTGTTTTGTTTTTTACTGTAATGTGAATAACACTTTGTTGTTACACATGAATTTATTACAAACTACTGATCTATGATATCTGGAAAGTAGACATTACTTTTTCTTTTTTTATTAAATTTATTGGTGCAGTACATGATGATCACATTTAACATAGCAAATTTGTACCTGTGCATGATTTATCTTTATTCCTTTTTTCCCATTCCTCTCCCCTCCCTTTAACCTGTCTTCCTCTCCTTATTGACAAAGTTTTATTTTCATTTTATCCTTATTTTCTGTTTTTTTCCTTTCCCTTCCTTCCTCTTCCTAGAATGTTTTCTTTGTATTTCACAATATCTGTGTCTTAGTTACTTTTCTCTTGTTGCTAAGACAAACCACCTGAAGCCTAAGATAAAGGAAGGAAATGTTTATTTAGCTTACAGGTTTTTTTTTTTTTTGAAGGTTCAGCCCATACTCAGCTGGTTCAAAGGCAGGGTGATGTGGGTGAGGGGCAGCCCATGGTGCTGCAAACAACAAGAGCAAAAGGGCAAAAAAGGAAAAGCATTCCTCCCTTATGTTGTATGTTGCCATCTTGCCCCTGGGTGGATGCAGCACTCACACTGCCAATCTCAGTGCTAAGCAGCAAACCAATGACAAATGCCAGATTCAGCCACTTCCATGAGTGTAAGAGGCTTTGGGGAGACACCAAACACAAATCATAGCAATCTGTTATACATCTTGGTTCTTATTTATACTTTCAGTTTCTCTCACCAGAAAGGCAATGTGATAATTAACTGTCCCATTTATTTCACTTAAGAGTATGTTCTCAAAGTCCATCCAAATGAACCAAGTTTATCTTTCTTTATGGATGAGTAAGTACTCCATTATATTTTTTTTTAAAAACTCATTTATCCATTCCTTAGTTGATGAACACTTGGGAGATAGCTTACTTTCCAAACACCTGATACTTTTATAATTGTACATTTCTTCTATTAATCTTACGGTGAAACACATTCTTTAAACAATTTAGAAAGTTAGCATTCACATTTTAGCAGATAGGGTGGATTATTTTGCTTTTGTAATTTCATATTTGAGTCTGATTCAAAGAAGTAATGAATATATCATTATTTTAAATCATCCACTTGTGAATAGAGTATTATTTTCATTATTCTGTAGATTTTATTATGTTCGACTCATGATAAAACATGTCCATGGAATGTATAGTCATCTCCCTGTCTCTGTGCAGGCAGTTAAGACCTGTTCAAAATTTATTTGTCCCTGACTCTTTCATATCTCAGTTAACTAGCTAAAGAAAAGAAAAGGAAAAAAACTAAAAAAATACAGAAGCACAAAATGCGTTTTTGATTCACATGGAATTTCAAAACTTATTTTATTCCTTTAGAAAATGTTCATTTTTTCCTTTCATTAGTATTTAAGAATAGACCTACCAGGACAAAGTAGATACAAGAATGACAAAATAATGGATCTAATTCAACAAATGAGTAATGTTAAACACAATTCTATTAAGTGTATAGCAAATAAGTAATTATTTTCATGTATTCTTGTACTGATTATATATTTATATAACACTGTGAGGGAGGATTTGAGCTTTTTGGAAAAACATTGATATAATTTCTGTGTAAACTTATTTTATTTAATTGCTGATGTTTTCAAATAAACTTATGCAACTTGGTTTACCTCATATGATTTATGAACTACTTCTAAGTGATGTAGACAGTGTAATAGGAAAATATACAATAAAATATTTGTACTTTATTTTTTTCCTTTTGGGGTATTAAGAACAAATTATTGAATTTAAATATTTATAATACATATAACACTGAAGTCAGTATTCCTTGACATAAGTGTAAGTGTGCTATGTTTAAGAGCTTTGATAGTGAGTCTCTTTGGGGATTTTATTAATGAAACTAATAAAAATTTTAAACAAGAGCATCTTTCTAGAAATATAGCCTATTCAGAGGTTTTAAAGACTGTTTTTTAACTTAAAATAAAGTGAATACCAGAGGCCTAAAACTCCTTAATTTATATTTGTAGCTATAGCCTGAATTCCATGCCCTTTAACTACTAACTAGAACCTCTAATTAGATTTTTTAAAATTCTTAAGTTTTCTAGCACCAAATACTACTCCTCCTTTATTCCACAAATGTTCTAAATCTATACAATCACCAGTTATAGTTGACTGTTAATAAATTCTTATCAATGAAAAGTATTGAAGTCCTCTTGACTCATATCCCATTTTCAAAAAAGAAAAAATATTTTTAAGCTACCTTCAAAATAGCTATGCAGTATATATGGTCTTATTTGCCTTCACTAATATTAATTTTACCTAACCACCAGGATCTTTCACTTGGTCATTGCAAAAGCCATCAAATAGTTTTCCATTATACACTTTTGTCTACCTACAATATATTCTCATCATAATTATCAGCATGATTCTTTAATATCCTTCATTATTGGCCACCATTGCGAAAATCTTCTGTAATTTCTCATTTCCTTGACAGTAAAACTAACAAAAATATTACATGACTTACAGAGCTCCAAATAATTTCTGCCTGCTTGATGCTGTGGCCTTTTTGCACTGACATTCCTTTGAGTTGCTTGTGGTCTTTGACCTGCCTTCCACCGATTAAACCTCTCCTTCCTCAAGCTCCTGCATAAATATCAAATTCCCAATGAATTAATATCACCAACCTTACAACCTTTGTTCTCCCAAATTTTTTAACCTTTTTTTCTATTTGTTTCCATAGAAGCACATAATCACTTATGTTATACCTACTTTTAATTGTCAGCATGTGCTTATTATGAATTAAATCTAATGGTGATTGAGGGTTGTGCTTTGGTTTGGTTTGGTTTTTGGTTTTTGTGGGGTTGTTTTGTTTTGTTTTGTGCTGAGACAGGATCTCAGCATGTGGAATAGACTGGCCTCAAACCCACTGCAATCCTCTTGGCTCACCTTTCCAAGTGCTACCACAGATGTGCGCTACCACTTCCAGCCTGAAGCCTGAGATTTTCATCTGCCTAGCATTTAAAACAGTACTTTGTCTATATTAGGCATGGACAAAATATTTATTCAGTGTACAAATGAAGGATTTGCTTAAAGTATATATATAAAGGCTACTGTCTTCAGTACAATTTGATTTGAGTTATAACTAGTACCTTCCCTGTAGATACTTTGTGGATAACCGCTAATATAATGTTAATGTGCTCAAGAATTTACATTTAGGAATTACCTTTCACATGTCTATAGAAAAGTATATATATCACTTCAGCAGTGTAGCTCATTATCTTGTTATAATATTGCTGTATCTTGTTATAACTGAAACAGTACTGGATTTTTTTAAAAAAGAGAAAGGTCATGTATTAATTAAAATAGAAAGACATACTCAGAAGGATACTACTGTGGTAGATTACTAGGATATAATTCCACAGTGTGATAATGCATACATCTCAATGGTCTGGACAGCACTGAGATACACACTATACCACTGTAAGAGTAGTAAGCAGTTCAGGCATATAACAACAAACTATAAGCTGTTAAATCAGGTGAAAATACAATTAATAATTTCAAAATATAGTATATCAGAAATATGTTCATGCAGTGAAATAATGGAGCCTTTACAAAGCAAATAGTTTAATAGTTTCCGTACTCACACCTTATTTATTAATAGCTTACCAGGAAACATTTCCAAGGTACAATCCATGAAGGCATTCATCACATTAGTAATTTTATTCATTTGAAATATAGGTGAAACCAACTTATTTCTAGTAGTGTTAATTAAGTATGTAATGTACATCCTCAAATAAGTGAATATGATAATACACTTTGAGTCTGTGGTGATTTTTATAAATTTAGAAGGTCTATCAAATTGCATATGAATCACTAGAAAGAAGTAATAAAGATAAGCCAGAAGGGACAAAAATTACTTTTATTAAAATAAGCCAAAAACAATGAGATTAAATGCTTTTCACAGATGAAATGGTAACATATTGATTAGAGGAGTAACATATCAGATATGGAATAGATACAACTATCACTATATATAATTTTGTAGTGTGTGCTCATTGTGATACATGCAGGGAGTACATTGTGCTCTTAATGAAAATGACATGTATAGTGCATTTTTTCAAAATTAGATATAAAATGTTCAACATAGAATAAGATTCATAACAAATTTACCATTCATGAAAATTTTTGAGTATGTATAACAAGACGAAATTTTACACAGATCAAGGAGTGACACATATTTAGGATCAGACAGTTAATATTTAATAGAGTTACTCTGATTAACACATTGTATACATTATCATATTAAATTATATAAAATCTATCCAGAAGCAAATCTATTATTATCCCATTATGCAATCGATAGTATTAGGTTTAGACAAAATAGTAAGCTGTCCACAGTCAGGTATACTTAGGGAGCTTAGATTTAAAGCTGCCACACTGGCCACTATGTGCAATGACACTCTAATTATGTACTTGCAAAAGTGCAAGGTCAAAAGTTTCACAGATGATCACGTTATTGTTGTATTGTTGTTGTTGCTAATAGTCCTGGGGAATGAACCCAAGGGCGCTTTCCAACCAAGTAGACCGCCACACCTTTTATTAGTATTATCATAGTTTGAGGTGATGTCTCCTAACTTTCCCAGGCTGGCTTCAAATTTGTGATCCTCCTGCCTCAGCCTCCATAGTGTCTGGGATCACAGTCATATATTACGAATCCTGGTTTTCAAAAGTATTTTTGAGATATAGAAGCTGTATACAGAAAAGCAGATTTTTAAAATTTGAAAATTTTAAAAATTGAGTTCTAGTTGAAGATACCATACCAGGAAGGGTATATTTTGTTAAGTATTAGAATGATAATAATAAAAAAATTCAACACTGATGGAAAAATATTGACAATTTAGTCATCAATGGTAGAAAAAACTGATTAACTTTATATTAAACTTTAAAATTACTAAAAATAAATGTTTTGCATATCCTTTGAATATATTTTAACACTTCTATGACTTACATCACATTTTTTCTGAAAATAGGAATTCTTAACTTTATATGCTTGATGTAACTATGTTTTTAAAATATTTTCCTTGCATTTTTATGGTAAAATATTTTGTGAAATGTTATTTTTTATTAATCATTTTGCTTTTATTTGCCTTTTGAGTATCTTACTCCTTGAAAGAGGATTTTGAATGTAAAATTCATGTTAGCTGACACTACTGATTTATTGGTAACTTTAGGCATTTATTGGTAGGAAAATATAACAGTATCATTGACTCTAATATTTTATAGGTACGGAGTCCAAGAAATGAAGAATATACAGCAGGAGCTGGTGGTGGTGACACAGGCCTGAAACTCCAGCACTTGGGGAGGCAGAAGGAGGATCACCACGAATTCCCAGCCAGCCTATGATATATAGGTGAGTTCAAGGCTAACCAAAGTACAGAAAAAAAAAAAGACAGAAAAATACTTTGGTCAAATCTCTATAGGTACTGAACTCTTTAAGGAAAAGTAAAATGTTTAATTTTAAAAATTTAGAATGTTAGGAAAATTACACCTCTTTGGTTAAAGTGCTGCATCATTTTCATAAAATATTTGCTCTCTACCAAATAAAAAATTCTTTTGAAGGTGGGCTCAACTAAAATAATGTCTCATATAAAAAAGTAGGCCAGTCCCCAGTTATGTGTACCATAGAAAAATCAGCAGATACAGCAAGAGAGAGAGAGAGATAAAGTGTTATCATATTCAGCTCTAAGTTACTTGTTATTACCATAGAATAATTGTAGCATTTGTAGCTGCATAAATGGAGAAACAGTCAGAAGGCAGAAGAATGACTAAGATATTGAATACATTTGTACAAGCATCGATTTATTACTTACCAAGACTTGAAACCAAATAGCAGTAAAATAAGATGGAGCTTAAGACTGATTTTGAGTAGAATTAGGGAGTAGAATGGAAACTATAGAAATAGTGATAAGGAAAAAGATTAAAAAGTGAATTATGGAGAAGAGATTGCATATAAATTCAGTGTTGTTAAAATTTTTGTCAGTTTCGTTTTTCAACTTTAATAGAAACTCTTATGATGGCATTCAATTTACAAGAGACTTTCTGTAGCTTGATGTTTCAAACGTACATGTGTTCAAGCATAAATGTGATCGTTTCTGTGAATAATAAATTGTATAAGGCACATTTGGGATCTATTAGAGATACAGCATTCACAAGTCTGTGGGACTTCCATTAGTAATACCTGTAGTCAAAATGAGAAGGAGAGAATTCACTCTTATTGTTTTTCCAGATGTGAAATTTTGCAAATTAATTTTTAGCCATGGTATTATCAGCTACATTTGAGTCTACTTCTAAGTGCTTCCTGGCTGAGGGTGTATGGATATCCAAGAACTCTTATATAGAACACCAAATTTGCAGAATCCCACAATTACAGGGCATGAAAGACATGCTGTTCAATTTTACATATCAAAATATTAATTAGAAAAGAGAAACCAGTTTTTAGTAATATTGTTAATGTTTAATTATCATCATATATCAAATGTATCTAACTGATACAGTAGTTTCATTGTAAACATACATTTACACAGTTAAATATTTATATTCATAAATTTTGATGTAAAATGACTCCCTGGACAAGGAGTGCTATAAAATGCCAGATAATATTTAGAAAATTCTGTATTTTTTGGAAAAGACCAGTATAAACAGTGCAAATGTCTGAATTTACAGATGAAAGAAAATGAAAATATCTTCCAATAAAATCAAAGAAAAGACAAATGTTCCAAATTCTTTATAGAAGATAATGGTATGAATAACAAATTATGTGAGGCCATATTATATAGTGAAAACAGATTTTGATACAGATAAAATAATCAAATAAAAGAAAGCTACATTTGTAAATATATTTTAAGAGAAGTAGATACCACTGTAAGAATTTTCAAAAGATTTTAAGTGTATAAAATCAGTATAGAAGTGTTTGAAAGGAATTAAGCAGAATATTTGGAGTTACCCAAGGATTAGAAAATATAGGAAACGCCCCTCTCCCTCAAGACAGGCATCAGAATTGGGGATACTCCCTGGAAAGTATAATTTCTGGGTGCTACAGATGTAAAGGAAATTTTAAAACTTAGACTTTGCCATTATATTCAAGGATAGGAAAGGCAAGCCCAGCCCATTCCCATAATTAGAGTTGCAAAACTCAGCTAGCTTTGGCATTCCAATGCCAACTGTAGCATATAAGGCAAGTGTAACTCAGACAAAAAGTGCGTCTTTTTATGTTAATGTGCTCCAAGATTTCAAGGAATTATCACTCAGAGATAGCTCAGCTCAGTCTAAGACAGTGATTGATTCATCCTGCTCACCCTATACCTGACCTTCCTGTTATAGGGTAAAAAAAAAAAACAAAAAAACAACTAAACTTGCTCAAAATAAATCTGCATAACACCATATGACAAGACAATACGTAGGCAACTATAGATAATCCCATTATCAGCTTTCTTGAATTTTCTGCTAGCAACTTATATAAATGTCTATTTAACCCCAAGATGGGGCTGGTGGTTTGGAACTGATTCCTACCAGTCCGCCAGTGCAAAAGAAGCTGTTTGCCTTCCAAGTGTTCCAAGTGCTGTGTGTCTTCCATCTGGCTCAGTCCCATTTTCTGCAACAGCTGTTAAAATCATTGTTACTGACTCTTGGTAGTAAGAACCAGAAGTCCACAATCCCATTATGGAGTCCAGGCTTAGTAGCCTGTAAGTGCCCAAAGTTTTGACTGTTATAGTTACTGCTATAGAGATCAGAATCTATTGGCAGTCTGCTAACCAGAGAGGGGGGTGCTCATGTGGTTGCTGCCCTCCTGATCCAGGCCCCTAGTGTGATGCTGCTGACTGAAGCTTCTGAGGTTTCTTTCAATAATATCACACTATGAAAGAGGATGCTGTTGCTCCCACTAGTAGACACATTTGTTAATGAGAAAAAAAAAACGAAAATGTTTTATCTATTCCTTGCAACTTCCTGTCTCCCTTTAGTGTTTTCTATTACCAATCACTATTCAAAGGACTGGGTAATGCAGTTTTCAGGCTTCCAAACTCCAGTGACATGAAGGGCAATACAGAAAGACATAAAATGAAATCCAAAGACAAATAACATGATACACAGTACCTCAATTACATAAATAAAAACTGAAAATAAAAAATAATCAATCACAGCATCTAAGTAGACTGAATTATCTTCTCTAGTAGGTAAAACCATGGCTGGTAGGGTTGGAAACAGAGAAAAAACATAATAACAGCTTCAAAGAAAGATTCCAAAAAGCAAAAAAAAAAAAAATTCAACATCATAAAGAGTGAAAGATAGTCACTTTGAATCATGAATAACCTCATTCCAAAAACTAGAAGACAGCAACAAAAAAAATCACCTAGAGAATGAAGCCTAAACTGCATGAATTTATAGTACAGAAAAGCAATTATACACATCTTAGGTGAGAGGAGATCATAAGACTGAAGAAAAATATTATCAGTTATAGTCTAGATCATTTCAAGCTTTAAGAGCTTAGGAGAAACAATCAACTTGAGGTCTTGAAATGTTATTTCTTATGGTTTTATTAGTACTCTGAGATATGGCAGTTGCCAATACCACTTGACCTGTATGATTCCTGATTCTTCCTTTAGAATTCTGTATTATATATCTTTGATTACATAAATTCATTCTCTCATTTCAAAATCACTATGAAGACACAAATATAAGACATAAGAAGAAATTGAATGTAAGAAGATAATATGTCTTTAATATTTAATGTCTCAAATAGGACATGAAAAATACACTAATATTCTTTATGTTCTGTATTTTTGTCACACCATAGCACTCTCACAGGATGCCTCAGCGAGCTTTACATCTAACTCCACTGCAAACTGCCAGTGCAAGTCACTAGCAGGATTAGAGGGTGGGAGAAAAATGTAAGGCACGCATAGTCCACTCCTTATTTCCCTTCTAGTTCATCATGGGATTGCTGCTTATTGCTAAAAATGATTATAGTCCTGCTACAACTACCCTCTCTGGCTTTTGTTAATTTTTCTCTTTTTTATGCCTTTTGGTTTAGGCATGGGATAGAACCTTAATTGTATAATTCTTGAATTAACCCTATAATTCCAAAAGCTGTCCACATTTTAGCAAAAACAAATTTTACCAAACTCTTATTCAATTAAATATTTTTGAATATTCTATCTGTCCTTGCCATGTCTTCACACTTCTATATAACTACTTCAAATAAATATGCTTAAATTAATGACAAAAAGTTAAGGTACTTAAGAACACAAACAAAAAAATGTTAGAATGGAGGCATGGTTGAAGCCACCAATAAAAAATAATTTTGTATTAGAAAACAATGATACTTATATATGGAAAAAGAAATACAAAATATTCTAAATTAGAGTAAAGAGAAATCCCAAGACATAGGACAGATGATCAAAGGAGAAAAACTGAAGAAGTTTACTGTTTTCACAAATGAGTTGAATCACTTATCAGCATCAAAATAATCTCTACTACTTCATGATTAAGTATTACATAGTTCATGTCTTGGAAATTATATAAGTTTATAAGTACATTTATTTGTGATATGTACAACAAACTTGAAGTGCTTTTATTTCAATAAGAAATAGCAAAGCAAGAATGGATAGAAAGAAAGAATAAAAGATAACAAAGTAGTTGAAGGACAGATTTACAGGAACATTATATGTTTAGGACAATGAATAATAAGCAAAATAAAAATGAGAGAGAGATATTAAGTAAAACACTATATATTAAACATTTCTTTTTAATAAATAGTCATGTTTTTGAAATATTACCAGAATAGATACGAAAATATGGACTTTTAAAATTAACTTTTCTATTCAAATTATTAGAAAAGGTTTTGTTACAGTTTTGAAAGTATCTAAAGTTCCACAGGTCACACTAAGCTGAAGGAAATTCAATAAAAGTTTTTTGTGTGTCTGTGTATTTGCATTAAAATTAAAAAGAAAATATGATGCAAAAAGTATAAACCTCTGTAATACCCAGCAATAATGGTGTATTTCTTCCTACCAATTAGCTCTCACAGTATGAGTCAAAGCTCAATTTTTAAATTATTATGTCATTTCTAAGCTTTTTACCTTTCTATTGCTATTATATAAATTTAATGGAAGCTGCCCTAGTGGTAAGAGAATTTTTTCCCTTTAAATCTAAAAAGGCTAATTATAAGCTATCATTTTGCTAAGCCTCCATAACTCTTAATGGAGATATAAATTTAGAAGAGAAAATGATTAACAGTTACTCCATATCTACCTCAAAGGAAAATTCGTGAGGTTTAATTGGATAATGTCTGCAAAGTGTTTTAATTCCTAGGAGAAAATAGTACATAAGCACAAGGGGAAAAGGCACCACAGTAAAATTATAATGGGTAAGTAGCAATAAAGATATCTTTTAGTTCGAATTCTGACAGACTAGCAGTAGGATACTGATATGAATTGCTCTAAATCTCTATTTCAAATGTTATCAGAAAATACTCATAAAACTGTTGTATTATGGAAAGTATAATACAGATAAGGTGAGTGGAGGGCAGGTTCAATTTCTTGCTCTTTCGTTATCTCTAACGCAGGCCTATAATCCTGCCATCGAAACTCTCAGACCCAGTTTTCTCAGCTTAAAAAAAAAAAAAAAAGATAAAATTTTCTTCTAACCTGCACAAGCTTTTCTGGCAGGATCATGCATTTAAAAAGTTAAGTGAAAGTGCTTGGAAATCCTTAATATTATCTGTATTTGCTTTTAGCATGATAATTTAAAACAAAGAACACAAGGATTCCATTCCAGAAGTAAAGTATGTTCAGTTTATGTTTATCTTTTTGTTTGTTTTGAGGGAAGCTAGGTTCCAGATGGCAAATAAAGCACACATTTGCCAGATGTATCTCTATTCCCCAACTTCAGCATGACTTCACACAGAATGAAGATGATTTTTTTCTCCTCTTATGCCTCTTTAAATAAGGAGATTCACCATATGGAGTATGAATTAAATTAGACAAGAAAAAGCCTCAATAAGAAAGCATTCTCTTTCTTATCCCCTAATACCTACCCTACATTCAGCTATCCTGTTTAACCATTGCAAATTACTACTCTGCATTCATCCTCTATGGCTTATATCAGTAGCAACACACAGATTTGCTGATAATGTAAGCATAACCATCAAACGATGGTTTGACTCAGTCTGTGAGACACAATTACATATGTTTGAAGTTATTGTTTTAATACATTTTGCACAGTAGCAGTGTCTATATGTTTTCTTTTCAAACACTCTTCAGGTCATCAGCTAACTAGAATTACTAAGGGAAACATCTGCATGAACATTTTACACCACCTCCACTGATACTCCCCAGTCTGAGGTACCAACAGCTATTTCTTTCATTGATCTAATCACCACCTAAATGTCTTTGCATATCTTTCTTGAATTTTCACCTCTACAAATTATTCAATATTTGTGTAAGAACTTGTCTTATATGTATTTATATGTACTTTTTGCTCTTTTCTATTTTACATCCTTACATTTTTCTCTTTGCTTCTTTTAAAATGTAAATATTTTCTATCTTAGTTACTGGTTAGTAATTCTGTGTTCTTTAACAATCCATTTCTGGGAATAATAATTCATCTTCTTCTATTCATCTATTATATTATATTTTTCAATCAAAGAATAAATCTTTGTATATGAAGACAAGTTGGTGGATCAAAGGAGCCTGGATCCCATCCCTCTTCTAAGAAGAACCAAAGTAGCAGGGTAGAGCTGTATTTCTACCCCTGGAGAACACTGGACATCAGCAAGACAGAAACTATACTTTGTACATTTCAGAGATCTGGGACAACAGCAAAGAAAGAAAAGCAACATACCTCTATCAACCATCCAGCTCCACAGCCAGTGGAGGAAGAGTTTTCCCTTTGCAGGAATCAGGATAAAAGACAGAATCTTAGCAAACTCCTCTAGTATGGATGGTGGCAAACCCAGCAATGGGAAGATTTCACTGTCTTTACAGGTTTGCAGCCTTCTCAGGTAAGTAACCCAAAATCTGAAAAAGGATTTCGCATCATTTCCCAGGACGCCAATGGGTGCCATCTGACAAAGGAGCTATTGCAGAAATTTGGACTGCCCTAGGAAGCAGAAACCCTATTTTTTTTTTTTCTTAACTCAGGATTCCACAAATAGTCCATGAAATGACTTGGAGCAATGCTACCTCAAATTGGCCCAGTAATAACTGCCGTCTGAGCTACCTGGGTGCCATATAGTACCACTGAAGAAACCGATTTCTGCTGCAAGATACTTATGACATTCACATCTCGTCTGAAAATGTATTGCTGTCAGGATCAGATGTGAGCACTACAGGGGATGTTGTGGCTTCCTGTCTTTGAGCACTGATATAGTCAGCTGTGCTGCTTTGTTGGAAAAGAGGCTGATGCTATCCTAGGTCACACTTGAATGTTACCGCTGTAGAATTCTACACAGTCTTGAGAGGAGGGTAGGTGAGTCCCAGGCCCAATCCTAGGCTGGAAATAATACGGGTAAAAATCTAGTCTGTCCCATGGGTGCACACTGATGATGGGGGCAGTCTGAGATTTGGGATCTCTAACCTGCCCGTGGGGCCTTCAGGGTCTAGTGGTGCTGAGTCCCACCACGGGGATCTGATGATACTCAGCTGCAAGACAAAGCCCTGTGTCTGCTCTCCTTCCCTGCTCCCCAGCAAGTAGTCTTGCTCCTTGTTCTGCTACCTGAAGTTGGAGAAAGGGTGAAGGACAGTCACAGTTTCCTTGGGTCACTGTACCAGTCTTTGTCTGAGGGTTAGAGGTCACATGACTTTGCCAAGTACTGGGTTTCCTTTAGTCGTCTTGATATTTTGTTTTTATCCAAGGACTGGACTCAATTCTTCCTCCTTCGCTGCAGTGGGAGGTGATTTTTACCATTCTGACCTTCTTGGAGTTGAGGAAGATGTGACAGTGGAAATTGTTTTCCTGCTTTGTAAACTTTGGTGTTCTGTTTGCATTCAATGATTTTAATTGTCTGCTATTTTATGGAAGGTAAGTGACTATGAAAAACAGCAGATCAAATAAATCTTCCATACTATGTCTGGTACTCTGACAATTTTGTTTGGTTTTTCTACTTGCACTTACTGACCTCATAATTTTGTATCATCATGATTAACTAGACAATTATTTTTAGAACAATAACAAGTTATTTTTTGGCATAGTTAGTGGTACTTAATACCAATTAGATACTTAAAACAGCATTTGAATCATTTCATTTTGCTTAATTATTCTAATCCTCCTTTAAATTGTGTCATGTTTTGTTTTGTTTTGTTTTGCTTTGTTTTGTTTTTGGCACTGGGGATAAAATTCACAACATAGCACTTGTGAGGCAGGCATTTATGCCACTGAGCTAAATCCCTGGCTTTTGTACTTTAATTTACCTTTATATGACTTCCTCCATCTCTTCTTGGGTTTTGCTACAATAAACATTAAATATATTAAAAATCTGTAAAACAAAAATTAATTTTAAGAGACAGAATCATAAAAAGCTCTGGTCTATAAGTATCTGTTGGGACTCTTTCCCCCTTATTGATGCAAATTAAATTGAAAATTGTAATAGTCTATAATATATATGATTTTCCCTCTTTTATAGTGAACTCTAAAAACTCAAAGGACATAGCTGTTCAAGACTGGTAAAATGTTAAAATAAAACAGGTATATTAAACTTAGAAACATTACATGCAAGTCTGAACATTTATGGTAACACTGCTGCATGGAATTAGCTGAAAAAGAACTATTCCTTCATTTCATTTAGTTTTCTGTGCAACACAATTTAATATACTATTATTTCTCTATACATATAAGAAAAACAAATACAATAAAGTCTTTTTAAAATTTCAATTATAATTCTAAAATGTCAATTATAGTACTGATTAAGAGAAGAGAAAAAGATTCAATGTAAGAAAGCCTATGCATATGAACATACATACATGAAAAACTACATATACGTATAACATATAATTACATATATTCATTCTAAAACTCAAAGGGAAAACAGATAATTCAACAGAAAATTAGACAATAAACTGCGTGGTTTCAAATACCCAATAAAGAAATGAAAATATTATCTGGAATGTGACCTGTAACTTGGCAATAAGCCAAAAAATGTATCACCTGTCTTATAATGGAGCACTCTATTGCGGTGCTAGCAATGGGGGACAGTATTTGGGTAGTTTCTAAGCCCAGGGGTTAACCTGTCAATTTTTAACTGGAAAAGTATAGATATTTCTTGTCAGAGGAAAATATAATTAAAAAGATTTTTATTTTATTGACTTGTTGCATATAAACTAGTTTCATAGCAACCTAGATTTCATAGGCCTGTAATGCATTAAATTCTTTGGGGATTTTCAGCTCCTTAAATACACTTTCAAATAACTTTAACATATTAACCATTTTCTCATTAATAATGCATTTAAATATAACATTTGACACTCTTTTATTTGTTATGTGACTTTTAGAGATCCCTGGGGATCCCATTGTTTTTATCTCACCAGTGAAGTGATTTAAGCACAGATGGCTGAAGGTCAGGAGTATCTTTTCTTACCTTGTTTCCCCAGAAAACCTAAATACCACAGCTGCTTCATTTTCTTCCCTCCATCCCCGCTTGCTTCTGCATTCCTACTGATTTGCTCTCTAGTGCAGCAGGTTTCTGAATTTTATTTTTGATTCTGATAATGGGATTTCTGTCACATGAGAGATGGAAACTTACTCCCAATAGGTAGCAGGTGACAGAAAATATACTTTTAGATTTTTTTTTAAAATTTATGAAATGAAGTTAGTTTAGGAAATATTTTTGTGCCCCAGCAGGGGAGAATGTTTATTTGAGAAATATAGATTGATAAGAGTTTTGATTTGTTTTCATTCTTGTCTTTCTTTTTCTTCTTTTTTAAATTATCAGTCTTGACATGTTACTGAAATTGTGGAACTAAAACTACTGGCAATCTGGGCTTTTGTTTGTTTATCTTCTTTCCAACTCAGAAAATATTTTTAACTTCATTAAAAGTCTTTTCTAGCTATTGAGGATATTTAAAAATTGATTTTATATATCTTAACTTTAAAAATTCCTTTAGGCTTATTAAAAAATCAAAGGTTAGGCCAGGGATTTAGCTCAGCAGCATAAGCACCTGCCTGGAAAGCAAGAGGTTGTGAGTTTGATCTTGGATACTAAAAAAAAAAAAAAAGTTTATAAAATTAAATCTTTCATAAATTAACATAAAATAAGGGAAAATACTTGCTGAGCCTACTAGAAATATTTTTTTTAATTCAGAAACTGTATAATTAATGTGGTTGAGTATTTTTGGCTTATGACATTTAAAAACAAAGTACTATATATGATTTTCTCTCTGTTAGCAATAGTAGATGTTATATAAAAATGGGTTTTTCAGTAAAAATAATGACTATGAATAAACTACTTAATCTTGAATTTTTAAAATTATATCAGTTTTCTGATAAAATTAAAGAAAGCTTTATTCCTACATAATTTTTAAAATTATGAAAAATAGCATAGCTATGTTCAACAAAATTAGATTATTACTTCAATGTTATTTTTATATTACCAACTATAATTTTCACATTAAAATAAAAATAAGTTCCAAGATCTGTATGTTACATTAAGCCTTGAATGAATATTAAGATTTTTAATGAATACTTTTTGGATAATTACATAATATCTAACTAACTAAGGAGGTTGAAATATTTATAGCTAAATATAACTCATATGTATCATTTTGTTAATATACTATGAGGTCATGAAAGTGGACATGTTTAATTTCATTATGTGAAAAATTGGAAAGAAGTAATGTAGTCATAGAAAATTTTATAATGAATATTCTTAGGTTTTTCAAATTTGCTAATGTTTCTGTGAACAGTGGGGAGGTCTCAATTATTCACCTCCCTGTTTTCTCTATGAAACAGTTACTATCTTTCTTACAAGTTACAATTACCATGACAATTTTACCTGTATAGGAGAAATTCTAACTTGGATATATCACTGTAGATGGAGGATAATAAGTGAGTTTTTTTATGAGAATATAAATTGCATGAACATGAAAATATAACAAAAGATAATTTTTAAGGGAATAAATATAGCAGAAGAGGAATATTAAAGGAGTAACTTTTTACTTGTTTTATATTAAAAGTCTGTAAAAATGCAAATACTGGTGTTAACTTTTTGTGACTGTTTATTCTTTTTTGATTAAGTATTTATAAAAAATTTAAGAATATAGAAGCATGTCATGAAACTTTCCTGTAAAACTGTAAAGTAGTATATTACTTTAAAACAAGAATTTATCTTTCTCTATTAAAGTGAAACATTGATTTTAGACTTCTAATTAAAGGATAGTAAATAGTAATGTATTGCCTGATATATAACACTTTCAGATAGTAGAAATTCGATCTTGCCAGAAGAATAATTTTTCTACTTGTGTTGAGTTTGCTGTTACCTTCATTATCTATAAATAAAATAACTGACCTATCTTATTAAAAACTAAGTTCTATAACATTTCTATTAGCTTCCTCTATTATTTAAAATGTTTTCTTTTCCCACTAATTGTAGTCTTGTTTTTCTATGCACTTACATTCCTATTTTAATCAAGTGATCATATCTTCTGTGATAATTTTGATTACATCTTTCCAATTATGTTACTATATTTAGAATAAAATAATTTTGCAACATAAACTTCTTTGAAGTTTCCCAGAATTCATTGAAATCATAATGATTATTTTACTATTTAGAAAGAAACTAAAAAGTATTCCCATTTATGCAGCATACATGACCTAATCACAGATGAAAGTGCTACATGGAAAGAATTGTGAAGTCACAGCATTACTCAACCTTTCTCAGGTTAAGCTTCTACAGATGAAATGTTTTAACTATGAATAGGTAAGAAATTACATTCTGCATAGGACAGCACTGAATACTTTCTGTTCTTTCACTGTATATTAGGCTCTTACTGTTAGTGAAAGATGGATAGCACCCTTATCAAACAATTATACATTACAATTCATGGAGAATTATAGTTCTTCATTTACTTATCTAAAATTAACAATATTTAGTCTTACTGTTGAGCATATCCCTGCTTCTCTATATGCTTACTATGTATTTCTTGGTATACTTAAGAAGCTTTGAGTTCAACAAAGAAAAGTGTTTCTAGAATTCTGTAAAAGTATTGGAACAGATACCAAGAAATGTGCATGCTTCAAAAGATTGACACTTAGGTATAAGCTACTATACTCTTGTTCAATATGGCTTCTGACTGTAGTTGTGATCTTTATTACATTTTAAGTTCATAAAAAGGGACTGCTGATTCTAGGTCTGGAGAAGCAAAAATAAATTACACAAAATATAATAAACTAATAAAAGAAATACAATTCTTGTTACTTGTTTATTATCCTATTGGCAAAGTTTTCCATTGTTCTATTGATACCCGACATTTAGCATTTCAGTTGTGGGTAGGAAAGTTCATAAACCTGAACAAAGTTGAAGACTTCAAAAAAGAATAATTAGAAGTCCTTTTGATAAAAATAAAGTGCTTAATGCTTAGTTTTCTGGTATCAGTATATCAAAGTAAATAACAAAGTCTTTCATAAACTCAATTAAAAAATTTCTCATGCAACATTATAGATAAAAGTTCTCTGGAATGGATTTGCTCAACATAGCATACTCAAAGAAGTCTTCACAATTAGCAGTCTCGTTAGACCTACTCATGTAATACTCTGACTAAATATAATATGATGAGGCATACTGTAACAAGAATAATCTGTGGAGGTTATATAGTGGGAAACAGAAATGTTATTTGAAACCTGGATCAACCCAAACAAGGTTACTAGTTATTCCATTAGAACTCTACTGATGTTTTTGTTTGTTTGTTTGTTTGTTTGCTTGTTTTGTTTTTTCTGACTACCTTGGAAGGGAAAAATTTATTTTATGCTTAAGTTTACAGTCAAATAACATGAATTTGTATCATTTAGAAAGATAACTATAAAGAATATGTTATACTGTCTTCAAGGGCACCAATCACCCTTTCATACTTAAGGAAAAGTCTGCATCCTAAAATTTATTTAACAGATTTGCCAAAATTATCCAGGAAAGCAAAAGAACTTTAAACTAGTGTTATGGTTGGCACATTGGGCAACTTGAGAAGTTCAGAAGTTTAACTAAGTGACTTAGCACTAAGTGACTTAGCAGGCGGCCAAGGTCCTTATTTTGTAAATACCTTACTCTGAGCATGTACAAGAGGAAGGAACAGAGATGGTGTGAGAGAGTAGCCTGCATAAACTATAAGGGAGGAAAAGAGGCTCTTGTTGCTTTTGCTGTCTTCTGCCACCTTGAACTGTTGCCCCTGTTCCATACTACTCTACCTTGGAACCAGCTGATTACAGATTGAAACTTCCACAAATTCTATGCTAAATAAATCTTATCTTCCTTAACTTTCTGTATCAGGTGTTTTGTCTCAGCCATGAGACAAAAGTAACCAAGACAAATGGTTTCAATATTGTACTACTATTGGTAAGTGTAATAAAATAATTGGTATCCATTAACTACATAATTGCACATGTAATTTTTAACCATTTTACTATTTTGTCATTAGGCAAATATAAATTAAACCACAGTGCCACAGAAAAATGCAGTGAACAATATGGACCGAAAGAAAAGAAAAAAAGAAAAGAAAGGGAATTTTGTAAATACCAAGTATCAGGAACAATTACAGACACTAAACATCTCATATGCAATTATTTGTGGAAGACAGGATGTGATGATAGCTATCAAAGTGAAATGCAATTGGATGCCTGTGGTGCTTTCATGTTTCACTGACATTGCGGGTCTAAGGCCAGTGGTCTGATCATAGGTTCAGAAGATAGTGGTACACAGTGGGGACTCTTGGGGGGATCTCCTTCTGAAGGTTGCAGCCATTGTTGATTCCTTATGGTCTTGTTTTGAGATCCTATATCATTTCCATTGTTTTGTTGGGTTGGATTTTATTCTCTTTTGTTTTATTTGATTATGTTAAATCCAGCACGAAGAGCTATTTCAAAGATAGAAAGATATATTATGGTAGCAAGTTTGAATTTGTTATTGGCTTATTTTGAAGTCCTTTACTGCATTCATTGATTTGTTTTCAGTGTTTCTATTCTATTCTTTTCTGTTTTATTTTTGTATGTCCAACATCTGCAGCTATTTTGAAGACACCAAGGGGCATTATGATAACTATTGTTAATTTCTTAATGTTTTGAAGTCTTGTATCACATTGTTTTATTTTTATTGGTTTTATTGTTTTATCCTCTTTAAAATATAAAAAAATTTGTGGATGAATAAATTAGTAGCCACTTAATAAAGTATCGGCAATATCTACAAAGGTTTAACATGTATTAGTCATATAGCCTAGCTACTCTATGCATATATGTGTGTACAAATATAAGAATATATGTTTTAATAGTTACATGTTCAATACATATGTAAGCATATGTTCACTAAAAGAAATATATAAGGGTGTACATAATGACATCTAAGTAACCGAGAAGTGGAAAACACTGAAATATCTTCCAAGATTTGCAAAATTTAACTTTATGCCATGATGAGAATTAATTAGCAGCTACAGTAATACCTTGGCTGTCAGACTTTCCATGATTTAACAGCAAAGTTTGAAAAAAATCTGTTCATTGTTCCTAATTTTGCTCTATAATCAAACATAAAATCCAACTTGGAAAAACCTACATGGGTTGAGATGGTGCTTCTCTCTAAACATTCTCACCCAGAGAACATATAGTATATGTATTAGTGCATTAAAACATTTGTCATTGTGCTTTAAGCAGGAAGGGTTTGTTTGCATAGAATATCAGGATCACAACTGCAAAGAAAGTTACTGATTCCAGCAGCAAAACTAAGAGGGAAACTGTGAAAACCATGATAGAGTAAGAGAAAGAAATTGCAAAATTTGTTAAAGCCCTGGGAAAATTAACTTATGCATGTACTTTCAGGGCTTCAGAACCAATTGTCTCATTTTTCATTATTTCTTATGGAAAAATATTCTCAGTTCTCAAACTTTTTGGTGTGTAAACACAAACCTGGAACAAATTGATTTCAACAACCAAGTCATCACTCTACATGTAAAAGCATGAAAGAATTTCATAACTCTATATGTAAAACATGAAAGAATTCCACATAATGTCAGCAGAAGACAGATATTAAAACAAATACTTATCCCCAGTTCCATTTACATTTTGTGAAAAAAACTGCCAAAATAATCTGTGCTGTAAGAAGTCAGAAGGTTTTTCTAAGCATAAGCATTAAAGAAGCATCTTTCATACTGCTGATTTCATTAGTTTTTCAATTTATAAGTGATTATTGGATTATATACTTAAGGTGTTCATTCTTGTTATAGATTTTACTATAGTAAAAAGTGTGTTTTTATGGCAGTGTGATATATATTATACATGTGAATAGTATTATTTATATTTATAACCATATCTTTCTATCAAACTTTATGGTCAGACCACTGATCAATTCATTAAATTCTGATAGTCAACTGTGGGTATTCAAAGAGGAAGTACACCCAACACTGAAAGAAAAATTGTATCTTACGTAATTATGGTATTCACAAAAATGTTCTAGAACTCAGTAATAAGTTGCCCAAGAGCAACACTCATACTGATCACTTGTCTGAAAAATCATGCATCTGAGAGGTGTCTAATAGATCAACAAACATACATGGGAAAATGACATGTATGAAAAACATTGATAGTGGCAGGACTTGGAAAACTGAGACATTATTGATAATGTTTCTAATATATATTAAGAAAATATATTCCAGAACATAATGAAATAGTTTACTTTTGTGTAAAAATGGAGTAAAATATGAATATGTTTATATTTGCCAAGCAATTCTTTAAAGGATACCATGAAATTAATATAATGGAATTTCTCTAAGTATTTGGGGGAATGGTATGATTTGAATGAACACAAGTTAGAAATGAAATATATCAAGGTATATCTTTAATATTTCAATTAAAATTTGAATAATGTAAGCATATTTTTTAAGGAAGGAAAATGGAAAAATAAATATGAAACATGTTGAAATCACTGGCCTACTTTATGGAAAAATGAGAAAAAGTTGGGTTATAAGGATAGTAGTTTCATCCTGGGGTATAGAAGAGTAGAATGTTCTGGTTTCCTATGACAAAGTTTTCAGCCAAATTACAATGTTCAGGGATCTCAGGGCCTCAATAGGCAATACCAAAATATCTCTTTTAATGGCTTCAAGCTGAAGCAGAAGTGACAGAAAGGAAATTATAATTTGTTTTAACATTTCAATCATTAAATTGTAATTCCTTAAAGACAAGTATTGCATTTTTACATAATCCATTTCATTTCTGATTTTTTTTTGGTGTCATATTACCTTTTAAATGATTTATTTTGTTTGTGATAGCTCATCGGGTAGAAGAACAACCAAAACCCAATATATATGTGGTAGATAGTGGCATCAAATAGTGTAAAAATCAATTTAAGCAGGTTAGTTCATTTAAAATATCAATAGTCATTTGTGAAGGGTTTTAGAGTAGTAAGGTGAAGAGTGTCAGTGACGGGAGGAACGCTGCGCCGCGCTCAGACCTTGCACTGCACTGCCACACACTTCCTGTGCAACCCCCTGCCGGCCCCCAGGAACGCCACACCAACCTTGGACATTGCGCCTGTGCCACTGTGCTTCCTTTGCTACCCCTGCCGGCCCAGAGGAACGCCACACCAACAGCTGCTGTCCTTGGAGACCCTCCCCGTTTGAGAAATGCTCATCAACCACAGAGTGGATGAAAAAGATGTGGTATTTTTATACAATGGACTATGACTCAGCTATAAAAAGGATGATCTTGAGGCCTTCATCGGTAAATGGAGACAACTTGAGACTATCCTCATAAGTGAAATAAATAAGAATCTTATTTATAAACATCTCATTGTATCTGTAGTATAAAAAGTAATAAGAAATGCAGTAGTAATAAAACTCAAAATGCGTAATTGCTATTGTAAAAAAGAGAGGAAAAGAAAGTGCTCTAAAGGATATAACTGTGTGTATGTTTAAGTGTAAGATAACCACATTACTAAGTTTTTGTTGAATTGTTCAACAGAACTGTTTGCAGTCCTACTGTTTGAATGTCCACTTTGTATGCTTTAATTCTGTAACTTGAACAACTATTTCTAAGAGTACAATATATAATTTATCAGCTAGTGATTTCTTACTGCTTTTTTTTTTAAATTCAGCATTATTTCCACCCTTTTTTTGTTTCAATATTTTTTCCCTTTAAATAAAATTTTTAAAAATGGAGTGTCAGTGATGTCTATGAAAATGTAATGAACTCACCAGTGTCTCTTTTTTTTTTGTCTTTTTTGTTACATAATGTTATTGATTTCCTTGGTAAAATTCCAAGATATTGTTTACACATTCAAACATCACATCAGTATTTCATACAGGATGAAAAATAAGAAAATTATGGTGATAGAGGTAGTATTCCTTGTCTGTAAAAAAGAAATCAACAATATCTCCCAAACTTTTTGCAAAACCTTCTCTTATTTCTTGTGGGGAGAGCCAAATCACATGCAAAGACCTAGATTGATGTATTATCTTAATAGGTTCCAGATGATTATATAATTTCTCTGGAGCTATAGTACAGAGCTACCCTTTTCAAGATGAAGACATTTCTGTATAGAAAAATAAACAAGGGAGTATTTTACCTAGGAAAAATGGGATCAGAAGTCTATTAAATAAAGAAATGGTGATATTAGCTGCACAGATTACTTCCTAATACAAATATAAATCTGTATCTCAAAATAAAAGATAGATAATCAGAATTAGGAAGATAGGAAGAGATAAAAAGGACAGAAAAGCGAAGAATAGGGGGTTAAAAAAGCAACGAAGATGTGTTATTCATGTAGCAGCTCCACAGAAGGGATGTAAATGTTATCTACTGCAAACAAATACTGATAAAAATGAAACACAATTAATACACAGTAGGAGAAGATTCAAATCAAACAAAAAAGCTGACTATAATAAATATAATATTTATGTTCTGCAAGCATTTATTAATAAAAATATTTTTAAAATTAAGAAACAATAATAAATTAGATGTCAGGTAGAGCACCTATAATATGCTTTTGGATTTTGAGTGATGTAAATATGTCATCTGAATCAAATCATCAAAATTATTAAGATCCTTCCCAATGTACTAAAATCAAATTCAAAATTGTATTATGTCTGAGACAATTGTAGTAAGATAAATATAGCATTATTTCATTTTTATTTTATTAAAAATACCTAAGTCAAATATAATCATGAAGAAATATCTGATGGATTCAACATTAGGGACATTCCACCAAATCTCTAATCTTTAAAAAATGTCAAACTCATGAAAGACTAAAACGGTTAATACTGTTTCATAATGAAGGACACTAAAGGACACAAAAATTAATACAGAATCCTTGTCTGGAACTTCTGTTAAAAGGAAATTGGGTAATTGCCTTGCCAGTTTAGTAACATTATCATTACCAGTTTCCTAGCTTTGATGTTTACATTTTGATTATGTAGGAAAATATTTTTGTATGTAAAAAATGCACATTGACATATTTGATAATGTTTTAACATTAATTGCTAACATTCCAGGAAATTTTGAGGAAAAAGTGTTCTTTATTTTGTTCTTGCAACTTTATTGTAAGTTTGATAGTATTTCAAAATGAAAAAAGAAAGAAAAAAGGCGATGAAAGTAAAATAGAACTCTAAACTTGCTCCTTCAGTCTGTTTTAGATTTTAATTCCTTGCCAGCAGAGAAAATTTCATAGAGAGAAAATGAGATGAAAGAGAATGACAGAAGAGTTCCATTACTCACCAAACTCATAGTCTAGCAAAGTAAACATAAAACATATAACTTCTGTAGACTAAATGTTGTACATCTCAGAAAATGAGGTTGATTTACAATAAAATGTTATAGAAAATAAAGCAAATATTCCATGTTTAACATGTATTTTAACATTCAGTAAAAATATAATTACAAGAAATTAGAAACGTGCTTATTTCTGTTTTGTTTTGGTTTTGTTTTATTCTCTTTTTAAAAAATGTTACTTGATTGATAATTTAATAGAATAATGCAAACTAACTTCATTTTTTGTACAGGAGCACATTAACACTTTACCATTATTTTCTATTTAGGGATATTCAGTGATGACATTGGAGGGGTAGACTTCTTCATCAGGGAGAAATGTCCATTAAAACAGATACCAGATTAAAGATTACAGTAAATCTATGGAAAAGAGAAAATTGAAAAAGTTGAATGAAATGGAAAAGTTAAGAAAATAAACATGGCAATAACTTGTGAAATCAATTTTAAAATAGGTTGTGATTAAAATGTTCCAGGAAAAGGAACTAATAGATTAAGTGAGCATGAGTAACATGATCAATATTACAAAACTTCAGAGATTAAACTCAGGCAGCCTCTAATATTCTAGTGTTCTTTTTTAATTTTTTTGTTTTGACCCTTGATAGCTTGCCTACTTATAGTCTAATATTAATTTTTATATTAAGCATGATATTCCAAGTAAAGTTTGTTCACTTCTATGACACTGTTAAATCAGACTTGAATGTGCTCACACAAAAGGCTTTGCTTAAAATGAAGGTACTGCTGGAACTCAGACTTGTAATTCTCATTCCTACAACAGAGGGCAAAGAGGAAGATGAACAAGCCATGAAAATACTCAGTCTATCAAATTTCAATAGCTTATGATTGATGCATGCACTCAATTAAAATAATCTAAAATGAAATGTAGGCTCAGGAGCAGCTTTTTAAAAGCTAAATTGTCATCTTTGGGTAGTTGGTTTGCATTCCTTTCATTGTGCAAAAAAATTGCATGCTGGAATTACATGCAGGGTAAGGGGGTGGATGTTCATGGTACTACACTTGTTCGGTTGCTGTTATTTTGCCTCAAAAAGGAAATTGTAGATCTTGTTACCAGTATTGAAGTATTTTATAGATTATACAATTGCTTCTGTTAAATATCAAATTCTAAAGTTTTTTGTTAAAGAGTGGAAATGTTTTTAAATATATCTTTCCAATGGAAACTTAGACTTGTTTGAATTTATTTGAAAACCTTTGTATATAAAATCAGATAAAACTCAAATGTGTATTTTTAAACAATATTTTTTGAAAAAATGCACTTAATGTACCTATCAAATCAAGTATCCACTTTTATATGAACTGTATTACATTTCCAAAACTGAAAAGCTCTCAAGTGAAAATATATTTGATCTTAGACTTTTCCAGTAAGATAACTTGTGTCAATAAAAATAAAAATAATCAATGTCTCTACAGTTCTATCCAAAAACTAGTGTTATAGAATTGCTCAATTACTGCATTACTATTTATAAAGAAATATCTGAGAAAGCAGTAATCTAATTCCCTATTATGTTTAAATGAAGCAAAATACATTCTACAGATGAACCTTAGAAGATCAAGTTGATTGACATACTGGTAGTAGTTATCAAGAGAATATAATATTTTATTTCTAGAGTCATAGGAAAATTTATAACATCAAAAAAAACAGAAAGAATCACAAGGTTTAGAAACACAAACAGGAAAACCTGGTTCATCTACAAGCATTAACTCCATGTACAAAACATGCCAATTTGTGCTTGTATGAAATGTTAAGTCAAGCAGTTAGATGAAATGTTAAATCAAGCAGTTTCTATTTTGTTGAAAGTAGAAATAAAATGGCATGCCTAAAAGTAAAGTGATAATGACTACAAATCCTAAAGGCCTTTGAACTGTAACTTAACTATGGTACTTAATGAGGGTAGTTTATAAAGATTTGAGAATTTGAAACTTTTTATTCTGACTTGTCTTTAATCAGTTTTCTTCTAGGCAAATTTCTGATGACCATTAAAAAAAAATCATTCCAATAATGTTTAGAACATAGCATAATAATAAAGCAATAAAGTGCTGTACTTTTCCAAAAGAAATGCTAGATAAGAAAAATGGAGCAAAATAAAAATTAATTATAGCATCATTGTGCTCAGAAAAAGAAATGATGGAAGAATAAGCTGTATTTGAAAGTTTCCTCTACTCTACATCTACATTAATTCTAGATCTGTTTTGAAAATAGAAATACTTATATTCATTAATACTATTGTTCAGTGAGTGATAAATCATTTTTAACACAAGGTTAACCAGCATTGTTTTTTGCAACCTTAAGTATCACTTTCATTATTTATATTAATATTAATTACACTCTAACACTTTCCTTCTCAAAGAATAGTCGTGAAGCTCTGGATATTAATGATTCTCTATACTGAGTATAGTAAGAACAGCCTATTAAAATTCTTATTTATACTACCATTTTGTTATTGTTTTAATATATTCATAATATATATATATATATTCCTGAAATTTCTCACGCAACTCAGATAAAAAGCTCAAATTTTAAGAACAAAGACATAATACTCTGAGCAAAGGTATCATTTTAACTTTCCAAAATAACCTCAAATATAAAGAAAAAATACATTTTTAATGTTGCAGTACTATAAAATATGTTTGTATTAGTACATGGTTATTCTATGTCAATTACCTATTAACTCTGATCTGTCTCTCTCAGGTTATTATATGGACACTGTATTATCTTGCCTTAAAATTATGAATTGGAAACCTACACATTTATAGGTTTTTCCCTATCTATTTTATTCATGTGTACATATTTATTTGATGCTTTTTTCAAAGGATTTTGCTAGTTCTGTGATTTTCAAATATGAATAAAGCATAACACTCTATTTCAAAGGACACTCTCCACTGATTATGTGAACTTTTCTCAGTTTCTCAATGCCAGTATAGCATTTTGATTGAGAGCAGTATATAATCATGGATTGCATTATTTACTTTTTTGAGCATGTTAGATTTGACAGATAAGTACAAACTGATAAAGTATTTTCTCATGTAACCATTTTGAATTGCTTTGTTTTTGCATTTTATTAATGGAATTAATTGCCTGTGGCCTTCTCTTAGGCCATTATATTTTGCTATAACTCATTACCACAGATTGGATAATTTATAAAGAATAAATTTATTTGGTTTTCGGTTTTGAAAACTGAAAATCTAAGACCGTGACGGTGACATTTGCTTGGCCTGTGAGGAGGGACTTCCCACTCCATCACAAGGCAGAAGTTGTCATCACCTAAGGCTGCAACCAAGCCGGCTCCGGTTTCTTTTCCTCTTTTTGTACAGCAGCTAAGGCCACCGCGGCAACCCCTGTGCCATGCTCCATCTAATCCTAAATCCCCAAAGCCTCACCTTCAAAGACTATTAACAGATAGTTTAGGGGATCATGTTTTGTCTTAAAACACTTCAGAGAGCATGTTTAAACCACAGTCATTCCATACTTCGTCTCCTGTTTTAGTAAATTGTTAAGAACATTTTTAAACATTGCGCTTGTTAGTCTCAACTAAATGATCCAAAGTGATTAATTTTCATTGTTCATAATGATGAACACTCTGTGCACTATTGCTTACGCCTGTTTCTTTGCTAAAATTATTTCTGTATGTGTCTGTCTGTCTGTCTGTCTGTCTGTCTTTTGTGAGATAGGAGAGATCCGCAGTTCAAATTTGTCAGGATATTGTCATAAAGTTTATTTTTCTACATTTCAAAAGACTACTACTTGATATATAATATACATTATAATGTGTAGTTGCCACTTTTAGTAATGTGTTTTTCAAGTGAGTCATTTAAACTATATTTCAGAGTTAGAACTAAATGGAAATTAATGTCTTATGTTGATGACATTTAAAAATTGTGACTGCATACTGACAGGATTATATGAAATTTCATGAGCAGACATGTTATTTAAATTTCTAACAGAAATAAATTTTATTTGATAATTGATGTGATTTTGGAAATTTGCCCTTGTTTTGGATTAACTCCAGTTCAGACAAATCCAAGAATCATGGAAGATATATGGATATAACGGTCCACATTTTGGAAGAAATTATAGAAACAGATGTTCTTAGCTGACTTGCATATGCTTTTATTAAGTTAATACAGAAAAGTCACTATATGTCAATATCTAAAGGTTTTTCATAAAAAAAAGAATTTGTATGTAGTCCTCCCACCCCATCCCAAATGCCCAACATGTATTGCTGAGAGAACTGAGTGAAGGTTCTTTTATTTCATAATTAATCTTAAGTAGTTTACCTTCCCTGGTATTTTTCTTATTTCTTTATGAATTGAAAATGAGAAATGCACGTTACTAATTCCATCTTTCCAAACAGCATTAAAACCACTTCCTTTCAGATGCTTAATTAGAGCCATGGAACTGTTGTTTTTACTTAATGTACTTTAGACTTCTTCCACTAATTTTTCTTCTCTACCATTCTCTATTTGGCTTTTCTAAACGTAGCATCATTGTTTCTCACTTGATGCATACTTTAGTACTGACAAGTTTTTCTTTGGTATTAGCAATTTTATCAAATTGAAAAAAATAACATCTTGCCCAGACTATCACTAAAATATTTCTTCTATGCAGTCTGACTGTTTGAATGTCTTCTATGTATCCTTTAACTTTGTAACTTGAACAACTGCATCCAAGATGACAATTTGTAATTTATAAACTAGTGATTTCTTAGTGGGCTTTTTCTTTTTTCTTTTTTTCTTTCTTTCTTTTAGAATTCTGTATTGTTGCTACACCTTTTTCTGTTTTGCTTTTTTTCTTCTCTTTAAATAAAATTTTAAAAATGTATAATTGCCACTGTAAAAAAGAGAAAATAGGTAGTGCTATAAAAGACATAACTGCATGTATATTTAAGTGTGCAGGATAGATTCACATATTTCTAAGTTCTTGTTGGATTGTTGAACAGATCTGTTTGCAGTCTCACTGCTTGAGTGTCCACTTTGTGTGCTTTAATTTTGTAACTTAAACAACCATTTCTAAAAGAGCAATATGTAATTTATCAACTAGTGGTTTCTTACTGTTTATGTTTTTTTGAAATTCTGTAATATTTCTATCCTTTTTCTGTTTTTCCCTTTAAATAAAAAAGTTTAAAAAAATATTTCTTCTAAAAATTTTAATTCTATGGTTGGGGATGTTTTGATGATACACTTAATCACAGTTTTTAATACCATGATTTTACACTTAAGGTTAAGATTCAGCAAAATAGTTTAATTTTCTATGTAGAAAAAATGCTTTGAAGCAATTTAAAACCACTGCTTAGGAGCATGTCTGGTAGTTGGGGATTTAGTTCAGTGGCATAAGTGCCATCACGAGTCACGAGGTCATGAGGTCAATCCCCGGTACCAAAAAAAAAAAAAAAAAAAAATCTCTGATACAAATACTTCACTGTATTATAAAGTCCATAAGTTAAATTCTAAACAGAAATACTGGAGTCTATAAAACAGTAATAAACCTAAGATCTAGAGGAGGTTTGATAACTGTCATGTAGTGAATTATTAGGAAATGAACTGAAAAATCAAGCTGTAGAAAATTTGACTTCAGAATAATATTTACATTTTATAAACATAATGTTATGTAATCGAGGCTGAAACAAAGGATTAATTTGGACAGATTTCTCATGAAACACTAAAATTTTGGAATTCAAATGGGAAAGATTTTAGAATGTATCTGAACCTCAAATAATATTCAGATTTGAACATCAGGACAATCACATTTATTGTCAGAATTCTTTGAAAGAAGCATACTCCTATCAAAGAAAAATTCTATGTGTGTCAGTGGAAACTTGAAGCTTCATTTTACAGTGCCCAAAATATTATAAAAGTTTCAAAAGTGCAAGCATAATTACCAACCTTACTATTTCAGTTAAAAAATTACCATATGACTCCTGGCTTCACATTTATCCCTATTAGAAATCTAGTGTGTATATAGCCATTAAGATCAGTGTAATTTCTGAAATATAAAATACTTCAAATATGCATGATTAATTTCCACAAAAATGCTGCTTAAGGCTTATAAACATTGCATAACTTTGTAACTGAAAAAAATCCCATACTATACATAAGCTCTTCTGTTTATTTCTGGTTGACAACTTACATCCATGAAGATTATGTTGATTTTTAACTTGAAATTTTACATTTTATATGAAGGCCATAATATCGTGTATAATATTTTAGAAACCTTTGTTTGTGGGGTATGATTGTGAATATTAAAGTTCACTTCTACATTAAATATTGATAAATATTTGTGTAGCTTTCAGTTTGTACTTATGACAAACAGCAGTCCCTTGAACATTCTTATATGGACTATTTACTGAACTCATGTGCCAGTTCCCGTTCACCACATATTTTGAGTTTATCTTAGTCACTTCTCTTGTCGCTGGAACAAAATGCCAAATTCCCACAACCGAAAAAAGTAGGTTATTTTGGTTCACTTTTGGTCCAGTGTGGAGAGCTCTAAAAGGGAAACAGCATGGCAGAGGCACATGGCAGTGCAGAGCTGCATATGACCACATATGTATTCTTCAAAATTAAAGAACATATTACTTTTTATTATTTTTTTTTACTTTTTTCATTAATATACTGGAAAGATTTTATAAATTATTTTTTTGTATTAGGCATTCCTACTTAATATTTTAATTTATCATTATTAGCTAATATAAATGTTTTTTTAAAATGTGAAGGTAGTATTGTTGCTAATTCTCCTTAATTCCTATGTATGACACAAAATTTAGAATATTTATTTTTAAATTTAAAAAGGCTATTGAATTTTGTCAACATCTATTTCTACTGATACATTTCTTCCTACTTATCCAGAGTTTCCTTAATTACACAAACCATATTTTTCCAATTAATTAGTCCTGGAGATTATTTAATAATATTATCTTTAATATTTTATATCTTGTCTATTATTTTGATAGTTGTAAGTCTAGTGTGCTATTGATCTTTTGTAAAATATTGTATGTTTGTAAATGGTTACATTTCTATGTTTGTATATAGTTGTAAGAGTTGAAATAGCACAGACTTTATTCTTTGAAAAATTAAAAATTATCTGGAGATTTATCTGCAAAGTGGGTTTGCTTTATTTTAAATATAAAAATCACTATGGACCGTTTCAAAGTAGATCTCTAACATTTATTTCTCAAATTTCCTAATTGATATTTTTAAAAAATAACAATTTTATTCTATTTTGGTATACAGATATATATAGTATTATTTAAAGTGTTTATCCAACATTTAAAGACATTTAAAGGTTAGTCTATACATCAAAAACTGCTTCATTCATATAATTATTACAATTAACTTACTACTTCCTAAATATATTTATATTTAGAAAACCAATGGAAAGATAGATAGAGACATATGTTCAATGCATACATATGTGCATACACATACAGGTGCATATATATACATACATAAAGATACACAAATAAATATATGTATACATATATATATGAATTTGGGAAGAACTGACAATCTTATCTATATTTTCTTCCATTTAATGAACCCAGTGTCTCTAACTTTTACTTATATTTGATTTTTTTATAGCTTTGTTTTGGTTTTCAGCAATAGATCTTATACATTTTTTTTATTTATGCCTAAGTATAACATAACAGTCCTACTGCCTTTTTTATTCTGACCAAATGTATGAAATTGCACCATTTATTCTTCTCACACTTCATATCCCTTACCTCTGGTTGCTTTTTGTGTTTAATTCTTATATTATTTAACTGTGTGTATTGTCTCATGAGGTAATAAAATTTTCTTCAGTGTTTTTGTCTCTTTTTATAGCTTATAAGACATCAGTCTGTCTGGTACATAGTAGTACCTCGATAGATATTTGTCAGATAAAGCAATGAGCTGAGAAAAGAAATGACAAAGCAAAAGTGTGCAAGGGTTAGTTAAGAAGTTGGCAAAAATTAATGAGGAGAGATTAGGATATATTGGATATATCTGAGAGTTCAGAGTTGGATATCACAGTACTAAAATAGAAGTATGGCATATGGGGTGGTATCAGACTCTTAATTTTGACTAACATGTTATTTACACTTGAAAGCATCAGTGTTCAAAAAAAGAGTGAACTGTTTATATTTGCATGACCCATGACTGTTATCTTTAGGAAAAAAATACATGAATGGTTTTTCATGCTGAAATATAGTAATGAGGACATTAGAGTCAGCTCAAATTTGGTTGAATATGCAGCATTTGTTAAAGACTACAAAGCCAGAATAATAAGTTTAGAAAAATGTTTACATTTTAATAATTATATTATTACTTAGAAGAAATTTCTAGAAAAACTATGTGCTCATCCCAAATCTTGAATTTGATTTTGGTAATTTTATTTGTTGTAATTACTCAGAAACTATTTACAGATTTAGATGTCAGTGTAGGAAGGAAACTTAAGTAATCAATATACACATTTTAGTACCATCAAAATTTCCTACAAAATAATAATCCAGTTTATAAAGGTACTAATTAAGGCTTCCATAGCACATCTTTTAGTCTCTTTGGATTCCTTCATATAGGCATTATTAATCATTTGTTTCTCACAATTTTCCTTTGGCACAGGAAAATCTATTTTTAATACATTACTGGTGAGACAAAAGAGGTAAGAGAGTTTAAATGATATACTGAAAGTGTATTTGTTACTTTCCCCTCACTACATTCACTAATCACTGGGATAAAATCCCTCACACCCAAAACTTAAAGAAAGAGAGATTGATTTGGCTCACAGTTTCTTAGACTTCATCTGGCTGATGGTTCAAAGGCAGAAATAGCTGGGAGGAAGGCCATAATGGGGAATCTGCTCCCACCATGGTAGTGAGAAAGCAGAGAGAGAAGGAAGGAGCCAGGGATAAGAATGTTCCTTTCCAGCAGTACATTCAGTCGTGAACTAAGCAGTGAATTAATTCACTGTGAATACAGCATCACAAAGATCCAACCACCTTCGCAAAGTCCATTTCTCAATACATGCGTCTTTTGCATGTATTTTAGAATCACAACATAAATACTTGTTATATCTCTATATAAATTTTAAAGAGATTTTTCAAGAAAAATATTTTTTGTCATTACCTGTAGTGCATATGTTATCTGAATGCACCTTCAGCCAATAACCTAGTAAAAGGAATCTGAGTCAGTGCTTTATAAAATAGTAGTGTAGCAAAATTAATATTAAAAATTGGGGACTATTTCCATATATTTTCAAAAGCTAATTTAAATTCTGTGGTACCTTAAATGAGCAATAAGAGAAATACTTTACTTACAGTACTACATGTGCACATTCATAGCATATACTAATCAATAAACACGTGAAGTTTTTTTTTTTGGTAAATCAAATTTTAAATTATTTTGAAAATACATATATTTGAGTCTTAAATAACCATTATTGTTGTGCCTGGGGATGCACACCGCAGCTCCGGCTTCGCTACGCCACCCTCTGAGCTGCTCAGCAGGATTGTAAACTCATTACGAGTAATAAATTATGGATATAAAATCTAAAGAAAGGAAGACACTTTACTGGAAAAGGGGAAAAAGGGAAAAGAGAAATAGCTACCCTGATAAATTGGGGTGGGGCTCTGGAAAGATGCAGGACTTGTGGACCCTTTATTGAATGAAAGGGTCCTTCTCCCTACCTGGAAATTGCCCTGACTGGATTGGTTCCCCGGTCTGTCATAGGTGGATCCCAGGGCCCAAGATACTAATCCTTAGAACATCTCTGTGTGCACATCCCTAAGTAGTCCACCCGTCCTTGTCGGGCCCTCGTCTCTGGAATTTCTGGGTTGAGTACAAGGGACCTTACATCCAAGTAGACTTGGCAATTAAATAAGGGGCTAGTGTATTAATACAGTGCCCTTAGAGTGGAAAAGTGTGCGTGTGTGTGTGTGTGTGTGTGTGTGTGTGTGTGTGTGTTTATACACTAAAAATAACTTCTTTTTAAGTGGCTGCGGCTTGTCTCCTTTGCACTGCAGGTGGATAGGGGGCAGCTACCTTGATTTAGAGCACCGGATTCCCCTGTGCTCTCCCGGTTCACTTCCCTTCTTGTCTTGTTAACTGTGGTCTCCAGTGAAGTTTTAACTCTTTCTAGTCAGGCTAGCTAGAAAGCCCAATGAGACTCTTGTTTTATGTATTTTCCTAAAAGTCCCTTTCCCCTACAATAATGGTGCATGAAATAGATAATTATGGGTCTTGAAATTGTAGTTAGCAAATATTATTGGCTTTTTTAAATACACACAGAAACAACTAAATTCTGTAGCAAAATAAATAAGCAAATAATAAAAATACAATAGTAAGTTATGAGCCTGGAGAGACTTCAATTGAAATATGTGTCTGTTGGACATTATATATTAGCGATAAATACCTGCTTCTTTTCAAATGACTGAATAGGATTGAAGAACCATTTTTTATCTTTTATTCATTTATTTTTCTAATTTACCCCAGGGTAGAAAATCAAGAATGCTGATGATGTTAAATTTGGTGAGTTTACTTCTTTACTTATGTAATTGAATAAAAATGCCTACTTAAATTTATGAAAAACTACTCACAAAAAGCGATTTACATGTCTTTGTAGGAGATATATATATATATATATATATATATATATATATGTTTCATTAAATATTTCCCAACTGAGAATACTATGCTCACTTATTTTTGCCCTTCTCCCAATAAAAGCATAATAAAATCTGTTCACAATGTATTTGTATATCCTTTGTTTGTAAAGAGAATGAGTACTTTTCCTCTGTAATTTTTTTGGAACTTGGTTTTTTACATCTGTAAGTTTTTTTAAGAACTCAACTGAATATTTTGTATAAAGCTTGAAGTTTTCAAAATCAGTTTGCTTATAATGTTACCACTTATATTCAAGTCCAGTCAAATTCTTTTTGTCTTTGCACTCATGTAGTAGAAATTTCTTTTTTACTTTCATAAATAAAAAAGTCCTTAAATAAAATGACTAGCATAATAAATATGATATCTCTATGTGGGTAAATTTTGTGTATCTTTCAGATATTTTGAAAAGAAAATTATACATAAATATTTTGTATGTTTGGATAAAATAAAAATGTCTTACTCTCCACAAGAGGCTTAATGAGTTAAATAACATTTCAACTATGATAAATATCAATATAATCATTTAACTAGTGTACATGTAAAAACCTAATTTTACTGATGTTGACCTAAACTACATTTGATAGTATTCCATGTATCTTCATCGCCAAACCATTGATTAAATTCTTCTTTGTGATTTGGATGTAAACTGACAGATAACA
Source organism: Hydrochoerus hydrochaeris (assembly GCA_004027455.1). Lineage (NCBI taxonomy): Eukaryota > Metazoa > Chordata > Mammalia > Rodentia > Hydrochaeridae > Hydrochoerus > Hydrochoerus hydrochaeris. Next base: position 39,114 of record PVLA01004423.1, read on the forward strand.
AAATTTTAGAAACAACTTTGTTGCCTCAAAGTTGTCTGAGGCAGTAAGTTTTTTCTCCTTACTTTACTATCTTATGTTTTTTAATATATCTAATTTTATATCATCAAAGTTTAATTTCAAGCAGTAAAATTAAGTTAAAACATTTCTATACTTAGGTTCTTCAAACCAACAGGGGAAAATCATTCAGTTCTTTATGAGTAAGTTATAATAAGAAGCATAAACTTGTAATTGCAAAAATATTCTGTGTATAAAAGTCCATAGTTATAAAAAGTATATTTAATGGCTATATTTACAGTTTGTATACTTGTGTAATCAATAAGCTTTATATGCAGTTAATAAACACTATAAGGCAAAATAAAAAATATTCATTATTTATTATGCATTGTCTCAAATATCTAGATCATGGCAATTTTCTATATGCCTACTAATGATGCTCACTATCATTTTAAAAATAAATATTTTAACATTCGATTGCCACATGGATTCATTTCAGGGTAAAAGTATATATAGATAAAGACATCAAACCTGTCACCAGCTAGCAAGTTTCATTTTTTTCCCCTTTCTGTTCTCTTAAACTTTCCTATAAATCCACATACCAAGATTATAGTGCATTGATAGTTGCTTGGTCAAATTACAATATCACTTAAATTATTTTGGATTAGATGATAAATTTGAGATATAATTACACTAAATCTTAAAACCAACAAAATGATATCAGGATGTTATCAAAAGAAACCAGCATAAAGGGCCAGAAAATACACAGTTCAAAAGCTCTAAGAAAATGATATTAAAAGTGAGCAGCTTGTGGAAATATTCATATAAGCTTATACAGTTCATAATTGAAAAGTAGGTGTAATGATACCATCCCAAAACACTTTTGAGTCACATGTAGAATAGCAAAAACATGTAATGAAAAGAGAGGAAATCTAGGATGAAATATTCAGTGTAGAGTGTCAAGGATTTGAAGATCTCTTTCCCTTTGCTTTCTGGTCCCTAGAAAATAAATCTCTACCTTCTCATTTATTGCCTGAGTAAAAGGAAACAGTGACAGTTAAGAAAAGACACCTAACCCTTCTTTCATCCACTGTCATCTGCCTTTTTGTCTTTATAGTAAACCAATTACTATAATGTTCTATATGGTCAAAATCTTACCAAGTCTTTTACATTTTAAACTAGTGAAATATTTGGGAAACCATGATTTGAATTTTTAAATCCACTTTCAAAAACAAATACACAGAGATTATTAATGTATTTGAAATCATAAATGCTTAGGTTCCCTCTGAATCTTTTCAAAATACCTTTCTAGAACTTGAGAAAAGTTAGGTTTAAAATTTTCTTCTGCAAAAGGAAATGAAGAAAGTGAAAAGTAGAGCCCAGATATTTTAGTAATTAGTGACTATTGAACCCATATACAACATTTTATTAGTTAAGTAATAATAGGTCATTAAATTTCAGCCAATTTTGATAAAAGGAAGCTTCATTGGTATTCAAAAAGTTTTTCAAAGGAAGTTAGTTAATTGATTACTCCGTGCAAGTTTGTTGTGGTAGACGGTATTTCCAGCCATGTTCAACTTGCTTTTCTCTACTCTGTATTAATGTATCATTTAATATTGATGTCTAACATGGAATTCAGATGTTACGACAAACTACAGCATCCTTGATGTATAGTTAGTTGTTATGCCTCTACAAAGAAATTTGGAAAATAATTTAGTAAGTGTGGACACAATTGAAATTTGAGAAAAAAGGCCTTTTTCCCTAGATATTTGTTCTTAAATTAATTCTTCAGAAGAAATATTCATTACTTACATATTAGTGTTAAAGGTTTTAGACATAGCATTTATTTACCATGTTCCTGAATGCTGACTATTTGAACATTCTTTAGTATTAAAGGATATTTTTATACATGAATATTTTACACTTAAACATAAACTGGTTTGTTTTTGTATATCTGTTATTGTTTAAGTATCTCTTCTTTTTAGCATCTCTATTCACTTATTTTGTTAATATAGCCAACACATTTCAGCATTTTTGTAAAGTAAGGTGCTAAAAATAATTTACCATTTTTCACTTGTCTACCCACTTCACATTGTGAAAAATATGTCACCCTTCTATGTATTATTACTGTCTGAGTTTTCTTGATGTATTTAGATACAGGCATTCAGATTTCAATCTAAAGGATGTCATCAATATTTCCTTCTTATGGTGGATCAAAGTCTGAGAAAAGCTGTCATTTCTCCTGCACATATTGTTGAAGATATCCTAGACAGGTCAACACATCATGTTTCATATCTAATACCCCTAGTCTCATATTTTAGGAGCAAAAATCATAAATCTGATTAACATCTTCAGCTTACATCACTCTGAAAGCAAAAAGACATGCTTTCATAATACATTTTTCAAAATAAATAACAATTCAATAGGCAATGCTTATTTTGTCAATAAAATTAAAATCATCTCAGTGAAAGCTTGTTTTATAAAGTAGGCAGGTATGTTTTATTATAAATAAACCAGTTGGATTTATCAGGCAGTTCTTATTCAGTATGTGATAGATATTGTGAGGAGCTTCAGGGACATTATCATTTTATCCGTTACAAACATTAAAATTATTAGTTTCTTTTATAAAATAAAAATTCTGACTCATGAAAATCTACATAGTCTATCAGAGTCCAAGATTAAAATCAACAAATAGGGGGCTTGGGATTTGGCTCAGCAGCATAAGCACCAACCTGGCAAGCATGAGGTCATGATTTTGATCCCTGGTATGAAATAAAATAAAATAAAATAAAATAAAATAAAATCAACCAAGTTCCTTTCCAAAGGAAAGTTTCTTACATTCTTTACAAAGTATAGAAAGCATGGGACCTCCCAGGAAAAACCAGCACATCAGAACCCATAGCCTTTTGTTTTGCAGATTTCTATTTTCCAGTTTACTATTTTAATATTAATTTATAATAGAAGAAAGCAATATTTCATGATTCATTGTCATTAACATTGTGGATCATATGATTTTCCTTGTGTTATTGTAATTCAGATGAATAATCAAAATAATGCACACACTTCTAGTATAAAGGTTGAATTTTATAGTAACTCGATCTAGTATTTGAAATATCTGATGAAATCTGTAGTCTACTCATTTCATTTCACTATTTTCATTTAAGAATTTAAAATTACTTCAGGGATATAGATATCTCTATTGAAGGTCAGAAGTGTTTCATATATATTGGTAAAGCAAAAAAGATAAGTATATGAATTTATTTAAATAAAAATGTTTCTGCTCAAAAAAGAACTAGCCAATTATTGTTAATGGCAAAGAATTTGAGAATTAAATGACTTGGAATATTTTACTCCAGTATCAATATTCAGGAATTCATTACTTGTTTCTTTCATGTTCCTTGTTTGGGTTAATCAAGGAGACGCTAAGGCCACAGATTCTCTCAGTGTCTTATGATGATGTCCTTTTACAATGTTTTATTCATATTCATACAGGCATGGAATACTTGCCTGCACATTTTACCTTTGACAGACAATAGATACAGCACATCAGTGTCAAAAGATGTCTGTAAGACTCACAAAGACTAGCTCAGGTTAGAATTTTGAAAACTTAAAGCATCAATTGTTGATTCTCATAGTCTCTATTTTTTCATATTAGTTAATCCTGTAACCCCATTGCTCTTTCTTGGCATAGCATGCTGTCATTATAGATTAAAAATATAGCAATCATCTAGTATCTCAGAAATTTTTTCTGTATTTCAGAAGCAAGTGTCTGAGTTTTAAGCTTTCAAAAATGCAATCTTATATAAAAAGCCTGTACATCTGGCCTATAAATATAGTACTCAGAAAATGAGAACTTTCAGAGATGTACAAGAAGTTTTAATTATCCAGGATACTGTATTGTACCTAATAACAGCACTGCAATAACCTGTTACTTCCTGTAGGAGAATAAAAGGCAGATGACAGTGGGATGAAAGAAGGGCTCAGGTGTCTCTTCTTAACTGTCACTGTTTCCTTTTACTCAGGCAATAAATTAGAAGGTAGAGATTTATTTTCTAGGGACCAGAAAGCAAAGGGAAAGAGAGCTTCAAATCCTTGACACCCTACACTGAATATTTCATCCTAGATTTCCTCTCTTTTCATTACATGTTTTCGTTATTTTACATGTGATCTACTTTCATACACAGTTATATTCAATGTTCTAATATTTTTAAATCTGATCTGGCCTCTAATATACCATGCTATACAGATAAGCATGTTGTTCAAAAACTCTTTATCATAGTGGTAGCCTGAAAAGTAACTAATATAAGAGTTAATGTAGTTATAGTTTCTAATAAGATACTTATTTTTAGACTTGATAAAATAGTGATAAGCAATACATAATTTACATTAATCAGGAATTTTTTTACATAGAAAGTTCTACAAAGAAAGGTTTCTAAAACTGTCAGAAAAGTTGAATGAGTAACAGATCAGTTTACAATAATGTGTGCAGCTTCTTGTATATTCTTAATTAGATGTTACCACACGAGTAGACATTTTAAATATACAGAATTCAAATTAACTTGCTACAAAATGTGATACTGCTACAGATGCTACAAAATGCTACAAAATTGTGATACTTCAGCTCAGCTATTTTTCTGAATTTCATTATAAAAATGAGGTTTTACAATTTATGCAAAGAGATTATATTTTTTCAAATGTTCATCAAACTAACAAATGTGTTTAAACTTTACCTTGCAATTTTGATGACTGATTGGACAGAAACTGAATAAAATAGAAGTGAATATTTAATGATTTTTATTGACATAATAATTTACCTATATTAATTATAAATACCATGAAGGTGAAAAATTTCCATGTGTTTTATTTACAAATTTAATTTTTAACACCAATTAGATACCATCAAGTTGTCACAAAAAGTTTTGTACAGTTGTTGGTTGATAAAAATATTTCTTTAGGGCCAGGGGTTTAGCTCAGCGGCCTAAGTGCCTGCTTGGTAAATGCAAGGTTGTGAGTTTGAAAAAAAAAAATTAAAATAAAATAAATTTTTTTTCTTTAGATTTAGACCTCATTGTGCCCCTTAAGACATACAGGTAATCACTCTGAAATACACAGCCTTGTATTATATTACCAACAATAGATCTCTCCAAATGGCTAAAATTGTCATTTATGTCATAAAAAAGCAACAGACTTCTACTATTATTGTTATATTCATGCAGAGCAATTGCTAAGCAACCAAACATTGAACATAAGAGAACATATTTTTTTTTACATACACTGTTGGACCTTTTATATGTAACTGCTGAATTTTTCTGTTGTTTTTATGATCAAATTCTCTACTTTTGACTCAAGTTTTAGGAGTAGCTATCACCTCATATCCAGAAAATCACCTTATGCTTCTCCTTTTCACCAACCCCCAACTTCAGCGCTGCTGTGGTTCCTGTGAGTGGCAGTGGAAGGAGTTTGGGCAGCTCTGCAGGCCTGTGGGGATTCAAGCTGGTGCAAATTCAGGCCGGCGCAGACTTGGCGGGTAGCCGCGAAAACGCTGTGTCCCTTAATTTTTAGCTGTTCCAGTTGTAGTCCCAACGTATTTGATGAGTTTTTTACAATTTAAATTCTTCGTGTGTCAAGAGGATCCATCTCCCTCTGTCTGGGTCTCTCCAGGTGTTTTATTCTGGCGTATGAGTTGTTTCTCCCGGGAGGCTCTGTATTTTGTTGCTCACTGATCGGCCATTTTGACTTCTCTCCCCTATACAAGATACTATATCTTTTATGCTTCTAGAATGACAAAGCATGTGTAAAAACAAAATAGTGTGAAGTTTTATATTTTATAGGTTAAAATTAAATATTCCCAGCTGAGTTTCAGTGTGTCATGCGTATATTCTAACTACATAATTTTAGGCAAATTGCTTACCAATTAAACTTTGTTTTCCTGTAAATTCTATCTAATATGAATATAATGATAGATAAATTGAAGGATAGGTATAAAGCACTGTGATAATGTTTACCATATAGTTGGTAATTAATAAACCTTTGTTTGGAGAAGACAGTACAGTGTACTATGCATAGATTTTTATGATCACAATGAAATTATTTAAGTAAATTTATCAACAAAATTTTTCAGGCTTATTTGCGATAATAGGATTCTCACAGCTGAAATTAACTTTTTTATTTACTTACATGTTTATAATGAAGATAATTTGTTAACTATTAAATTTCACCTTCCCATCACTGCTTGTAAGAAGAAAAATTATATTTTGTTAATTTCTCCCAAGTTGTACATCTCACAGCAGGACCATCAAATAGCCCTTATAAAACCTGTAAGTAATTTTGACCAATTCAGCCAGGAAAACACAATGAACAAAGGAAAGTTTGAAAATAACAATTGAAATTCTCACACTCCCAATAGAGTAAAGACTTAGTGGATGAGGAAACAATGAAATGCGTAAATTACAAAGAAAAATGTAAAAACTATTCATATAAATTACAGATATAGTGTGTTTAAGCACACAAAGCCTATAATAAATTTAATTTAGAAAATCCAGTATTGATTAAGATGGCAAAAGCTTTGAAAATATATTTATAAATTTAAAAGAAACTAAAATAAATTTCTTGGGCATTTATACCAGATAATTATCATTTTCAATTTAATATCAGTTGGTCCTCAAAATGGATATGTATGTGCAAAATGGAACATATTAAGTGCAATTAAATTTAATTTTGTTAATAAAAATTTAATTAAAATTAAATGAACTTCTTAACCATAGATAAATAATTTTTGCCGTGAAAAAAATTTCCTTAAAGATTTCTGTAAGTTAAAGAAAAGAGATTATAAAGCATTATTAAGAAGACAATTAACTGGGTGTGGTGGCACATGTCTATAATCCTAGCACTCAGAAAGCTGAGGCAGGATGACTACTGTGAGTTCTAAGGCAGCCTGGGCTACAAAAACAAGGCAACGCCAGTCTGCAGTACATGGTGAGACCTTGTCTCAAAAGTAAATAAGTAAATAAGTAAATAATACAATTAAATTAGTTCTTTTTAAAATATTTGGTAGGACATATTATATGTTGGTAATAGATTTATGCTCAACATTCAAAATTTTTCACTAATTATTTTTCCTCCAGGATATCATTTTAATAGTTAAATTATTCTCCCTATCAAGTTTTAACTTTACTCTCTGTTCTACACTAACAGTGATTAATAGCATAAAATGGAATAAGATTGTTTAGATGCAATGAGAACTTTTGCATTTATATCATTTCACTTACAGATTTCTCAGGTTCTCCTTTCACTGAGAGAGCACAATAAGAATATATCTGCCTCACAAAATAAGGCCTAGCAAATGGTTAAATACTTTTTTATGTTGGTTATTCAGTATTTGTAATTAATCAATTTATTTAATCAATTCAATTTATTGAATATATCTGCCTCACAAAATAAGGCTTAGCAAATGGTTAAATACTTTTTTATGTTGGTTATTCAGTATTTGTAATTAATCAATTTATTTAATTTGTAATTAATCAATTTATTTAATTAATCACTCACTTAAATAAAATCTTTGCTAACCAACAGTCATGTCTTGAAATTTTAAGTGTTATTTTCTGGTTGTGAACATTAGTGCAGTAATGTTTGGGAACAGTTCATTTTTACTTTTTATAACTGATTTCTTTTTGGATTGATTAAAAAAATCTCTAATTCAGTATTTCAACAAGGATTTTGATAGTTTGGAACATAATAAATAAATTTCATGAAAAATAATTATTTCATAGAAATAAATAAATTTCATGGTTTGTTCTTCCTGTATCTACAAATTTACTTTTATTGAATGAAAGATCTGAACAGGTCACTTATGATAGGAAAAAAGACCTACAAATTTCCAGAAACATAGAGATATATTCAGACTTACCAATAATCATGGATGCCACAAAAAATAAAATTTCTATAATACCTATTGGAGTTTTAGTTTCATTTCGAAAATTCTCCCTTTCTCAGTTACAATCTGAACAGGAAATATAATGAAAGATACTGAATTTCAGCTTGATTTTTGCTAAAAGCTTAAATCTTGTAAGTATGATGTATATAGGTATGAAGTATGTGAGTACAGTGCCATTTGCAAAAAACAAGTGATCTAGAATGATATTTTTTTTCACAACATTGTGTGCAATTAGTAAATTCAAAATGGATGCAGAAATTTAGTGCATACTATATTAAAAGGTTTAATCTGGATCCTTCATGCTTCCTATTCCTGATCCCAGGAAATACTAAAAAGAACTTTCTAAGATGATGTAAATATTCTCTTATCTGCACTGTCCATTATGGCTGTCACTAAACGCATATGAGTACCGAACATGTGAAATGTAGCTAATATTACTGACAAACTATCATCATAATTTCATTTAATTTTAACACCTACAGACAGGTGATGGTTACTATACCATTAGTGCTACAGGCATGGTATCTTCAGGAAGGAAACCAGCCACACTCTACTTCTTCAACTCAGTTTAGAGAAATAATAAAAGAGAGATATTTCCACACAAACTATCTTGAAATTTCTCTAACTCACATCCCATGGACATACTGAACCAAGAAAGAGAAAGAAACAATTATTTCTGATGTTTGCACCAATGCACCTTGCTATAACTATATAATAAACATAATTTAGATATCCTAGTGTGTGCATCAAAAATATTTCTGATTTAAACAGAGGAATCATTCAGTTAACTGAAATTCTATATATGTAACAAAAGAATGTTTAAACATAACATTAAATACAAATGTCAAAATATTGTTTGTTTTCTAAGAGGAAGTTAAATACATACATAGATTCAATTATATGTATAATCTATAATTTTTGAAAAGAGCTCCTACTTATTCACTAATCACAATTGAATGGATACACACTTCCACAGTCATTTCTCATTCAAAATGTCAAAATTATTTTAAAGTTATACAAAAAGAAGTAAAAACAGTAGGATAATGGTAAACAAGTATGTTAATCATCTGTGTCCATGCTAGAACACAATTCTGAGTACCACAACTTAAAGCAGGAAAGGTATCATTTTGTTCATGGTTTAGGGACATGCAATCCATAATTAATTGGCTCAAAGGTAGTAACATCACTGCAGAAAGGGAGTACAGATACTTGCTTAGTTTGTGATAGCTAGTAGGTACAGCAAGAAAACAGTGCTAGAGATGAAATGGCAGAGGACCAGATGTACTGCACAAGGTTGCAGCTCTGTGTTCCACCCAGACATTTCCAGAAGTTTACTATGTTAGCCCTCTAGTGGGCTTCCAAGCCAATCAAGTTGACACAATTAAGCTTTACTAACAGAAAAAATTGTATAAATTTTTGAAGATGAAAATCAGCTGAAAAATCATGAAGCAAAGATGAACAAGTTGACATATTAATAACTATGTGAAGAATTGCAAAATAAGAGAAACTCATATATACTGCATAACCTTAAGCAAACTAAGGAATTGCATATCTCAGGTCCTCCAGGGATAAAAGAAGAGGAAAATACAAGAAATGACTATAAGTTGGTGAATTCATGATACTAGGAATGATTACTAGTGATCTTTTGAGTGAAAGATGTTGATCACACTTTAAAAATTTAAAGCTTTCCTTAATAGGAAATGACAATGTATATAGAAGTCATAATGAGAAAAGACACTGAATCATACACTCAAAGAGATGTAAAAGATTCCCAGTCTCTCCTGTGCACCATAAAACCTCAAGGTTTTTATGATCCAGCCCAACAGATAATCTTTTATGTTTGAATCTTAAATGTCCCCTAAAAGCTCATTTGCTAAAGGCTTCATCCCCAGCTGCCAGCATTACTGGGAATTCGTGGAGGCTGCTACTAGTTGGAGGAAGTCTGGAGGAGTGTGACTGGGGGGGGGGGGAGTGACCTTGAAGGAGACACTGGGGTGCTGACCCTTTTCTCTCTCTTTCTCTGCTTCTCTGATGTCAAGATGTTAACAGTTTTGCTCTGTCATGTGGGCCCCACAATGCTGTTCTGCCTTGCTATCAACCCAAATCGATGGGTCCAAGAAATGTTGGTCTGGAGCCTCTGAAACAGTGAGCTGAAATACACTTTTCCTCCTTTCAATTTGATTTTCTCATCATTTTGTCAAAATGATGAAAGTTGATTGACAAAACAGGGATTCAAAAGAGAAGTATTTATGTCTTGTTCACCATGACAATAATAGTTTATATTAACAAATTTCTAAGAGAACACGAAAAAGTATCAGATATTCAGAAAAAGAAGTTATAGAAGGGAAAGATAGGAAATATAAAGAAAAGACAATAATGAATCTATGACCATTCACTCTGAACATACTTATTCTCATCAGAAGAAAATAATGAGAAAAAGCTCTATGAAGAGAATCCCAGGAGTGATTTCTCCAAAGGAGAAAAAGACACCAACATGTTGTCCAATACATCTGACAGAGTTTGTAAAGAACTTGCAATTTTATGGAGGACTTTAGGGAAAAACTCCAAGTAAATAGAAAATGCAGCATTATTAATTTGAAGAAAATTAATATATAGTGAAAGGTAAGTAATTTAAAATAGTATAGGTTCAAGAAAAACTGTAAGAATTTCAATAGTGTAAACAAAGATCATGGGAATAAAGTATTATATGAATAATTCAGACTATGTCTGTCTGGGGTAATGTGATGAACAGGTGATTCATAAATGCAGTTACCTCCAGATAATACCTAAAATTGAATAGCAGAGGAGGGAAGGAAAGTTGTAGAATAGCTGGAGTATTAGTGTGAAACCTATGTCAGACAATATTTCAAGTTAACAATGTATTTTAAAACATAATGTTTGGAAATGTAGATGCAAGTTCTTCACTAGTATCCAAAAGAATTTAAAATTATCCCCTTTGGGAAATAAAGATTATAAGAGTGAAACTTGGTAAGATGTTCACTTGGCATGTTTTGTTTGAGTAATAGTTTAAGTTTTGTATTAATACTATAAGTTAAAACACTGTGAGTTTATGGTTCTTATCTTCAAGCTAAGTGTAAGCATTATTTGGACAAAGGTAAATATTAGAACTAAAAAAAAGAGCATAGACAATAGATAACATATATAGCTAGTCCAAAAATGTTTGTATTTTCCCAACACAAATAAATGATAAATATTTGAGATGATGTATATACCAGTTATATATATGGTGTAATAATCAGATCAGAATAACTGGTATATACATCATCTCAAATATTTATCACAATATATATTATATATGATATTATAGAATATATATATGTGTTATAAGAGAGAAATATAAGGATGTTTTCTAATTTTTTTTATTTTTTTATTTTATGGAAAAATAGTCAAAACAAAATAAAAGAAAGATAATAATTAATACCTTGTGCATTGTTATCTTCAAAGTAGTTACTCAGAGTACAAGATATAAGCATGAAAAATTCTCCAAATGATATTAACACAAGCCTTTCTTTTCAATGAACTAAGACAAATTAGTAGTGTAACTGTCTTAACTACCTTGTTTTATTTATTTCTTTTTCCCTTTCTTCCCTTCCCCTTTCTCCCACCCTAGTTCCTCTTTCCTTTCGAACAGTTTCTTCCCATTTCACAATATTATAATCATTTCTTAAAATTCTTCAGTGTTTCTCTCCTAAGAGAAATTAAAATCCAGATTTTTATAAGACTTATATAACTTGAATCATCTCTTTTCTTCCAATATATTCTATATTATCTTCCTCCTTGCAAAATTATTATAGTCATATCTTTCTCATTACCTTCCAACTTCCAAACTCTTGTCTGCCTGTGGCCACTTTCACATACTGTTATCTTTATAGGACTGTCCTCAACCACCACATTTAAAACTTACAATGGTATCACTTTCAGTTTTTGAAGTTAAATTCCACTGAAATATTTTAAGTGCATTTACATTCTCCTGCAGTTACTCAACACTTGTGCTTTTCTATGATTTTTTGGTATGTGTTTCTTTAGGGTGTGTTTTCAATACATAATGAATACGTTCATCATAGTGCATTGGAACATGCACATATCACATCTAGCTGTTTCTTATTTCGCCTTCCTCACTCTGGTTTCCCATCATTTTCAGAGTCATCTCTCCAACGTCTGTGTCCCTGTTTCCTATCTTCTTTGTTTTCTAGGACCTTAACTTTGTTTCCTCCACTGAAATATAAACTTTATGAAGGCAAATCTTGTGATTATTTCTATCACTAACTAGAGCACTTAGAATTGAATGGTTTTTTAAATAAATATACTTTGAATGAGTGAAAGTGAAAAAGGAAAGAAAGAATGGATGGAAGAAGGAAAGAAGACAGGGGTGAAGGACAGGGAGAGGGGAAGAGAAGGGAAGAAATGGAAGGAAATAAGGAACCAAGGGAGAAAAGAAGGAAAGAAATTTGTGAGCTTAGAAAGAACCACAGTACCTTGATAATTGGAAAGGTTAAGAAATAATAAAGTAATATTTAGTGTAAGACAAAAATAAAACCAGTAGTAAAATAAAATCTATTGAATAAAATTTGTAATTATATCAGAACATTAGAAAAAAATATTCTAGTGTCTTTAACTTCCCATGCATCTTTTATGAAAAAGAATATAGAGTAAAATAATAATGATTAAGAAGTAAAATTTAATTATAGATGCAGAGTATAAGAGTGGATGGATCAAAATTATATTTTGTCTCCAGCAGTGTGAAACATATATTCAGTTAATATTTCCATTACCTGTTTTCTGATTATTTCCGACTTATTAGCAGACTGTCTATCAAAGATTTCCACCCTTAATATCACTACATATGTTTCAAATCTTAAATTTCTCTACTGAAGCTTTTCTCGTTTTCTTTAATAATAGTCTCTAAGCATGAACATTGGGCCTTGTTGTTTGCAGAAAAAGATTAAAATACACACTGTGACTTTTATTTTTGGTCCTTTTTTAGCCAATGTTTTTAATTGTCTTTGTAAAAGCATTAGTCAATAAAACAAGTTACAGAATCATAGATATATTCCTTATGCCTGCATTTGGGAAATGTACTTTATACATGGATTCTTTATGGTACAGTTTTAAAAGACTAAACAATAAATACATGTAATCTTGGTGTATCAAGGGTGGTTTTTGAAGATAAAGTGTTTGATTTGCTTTTGATCCAAGTCTTAACTGAATCTATTAGAGATTATCTCTTAAATCATAAAGAATTTAAATATAATATTGTATGTTTATGTTCCCATTAAAATTATGAAAATGAATATTATTCAGTCACAATATTTACCTTTTTAGCTATAAACATGAAAATTACTGTCAAAGTATGTCAAAAGAATTTGTTATTGTATCATTATATATTATACTATGATTTATGCATGCAGTAAACAAAAATTCAGAAATGATTTTTAAAACAATATAGGCATTTTAAAAGTCTGGAAATTATTTGATTCAAGATATGTTATCAAATATCTCAGAATTTTCTTGTGGAAGTAATTTGAATATAATTAGGACAACATGGACGTGTTATTAAAATATGGAATTGCACAATACAGAAACTGGCAAGATTCAAATAAACTATAGTAATTAAATCTTGTATCAAGACCAAGTTGATGTACAGGAAAGATTTGCAATAGTATAGATAAGAAGGGACAGAAATGTAAACACCAGAAAAAATTATAAGCAAAGAAAACACTAATGAAAAAGTTATCTCTCTGTAACTTTGAGTCAAATGTTAATAATGTATATACAGAAGTGTTTTTAATAGTTATGACCTTGTAAAATTGACACAAAGTAATTTTCATGACAAGTTATAAGGGCAATATTAAAAGCACTTGTTTTATTTATAACGCTTTTTTCCAGCGGTGATTAAAATCACATTAATTAAGACAACACTAAATGACACTGACTTAACTAATACTAATGAACGACTATTAATTTAACTGAAACACAGATTCTTAAATGTCTACTCTGGATGAGTTAGTAAATTAGAAATTTAGAAAAGAAAGATGAATAAGGTATATTCCTTAGCTTTGAACATACTCAAAACACTGTTAAACATGGCAGAGTTAAAACTGTGTACATTTTAAAATAGTGTAAGCTTGTCTGTAATAAAGTGGCTAACCTGTGAGTAGTTTTATAATATGCAGTAAAACAGAATTGCAATGATCAAAAATTCACTAGGAATATAACAAATTTTATGTAGCAAAAAATTTGCTTAGCAAAATTGTATTAGTAATTCAAATAGAATTAAAATCTGAGCAAACTCTGTCAAAGAAATATAAGAAACAAGTTATACAACTACCAAGCTGACCACAAAGAAAAATCTCTTGTGTTCTTCTACACTTGTGTGGATGACTTGGATACATAGTATTAATGCTCAAACTGAGTTACTTCATACAATAACAAGCTTGAGTATTCCACCAGTAATTTTCTCTACATTTTACTCAGTTCTCAGATACAAATATAAAAAATGGGTAGAAAGATAGGTACAGGATAGATGATTCAATGATTTATTGTGATTAGAAAAAATCAAGGAATGTATCAAAATTGATGTTAGACATTGCTACCTTTGCATAGCAAATATTTCCCAAAAGGACAGTACTGTAATATAGTAGAAACTCAGATCTTAGGGGGTATGTGTACCCTTCAAGGTGACACAAGATTCCAGCAACTTCCTCTTTGTCTGTTGTATTCTGCCCACAAAGTGAGTGATTTTGAACCAGTTTGTATTCCTCCTCTAATGGGCAACTACAGGGCCAAACAGCAGGGGCAAATGATACGGGATGAAGAATCAAAATTGTGAGCCAAAACAAACCTTTTCTTTTTAAAAGGTATTGTCTTAGGTTTTTAATATATTTACAGAAAGGTAAGACAAATAAATTAACTTGGATGAAGTTAAATCAATATGATACTGTAAAACAGTACTTACAAAAGACACATTTTGGAAATAAAAGTTATATAAAAAAGACTTCTGTATCATGGAAAATAATGACATACTTGCATAAAATAGTGGTGAAGTTTATTTTGATTCCATGTCTTAAATATATTAGTAAGAACTCAGAAAATTTGCCCGCTAATGAACATTTCTCAATAATTAGGTAAAGTTCTAAGAAGCAAAATAGGTATGCATGTAAGCTAATCAATAGATTAATGAATATAGGTATATGTACACAAAAAGGGGTACAATTCAGCCAAAAGAAGGATAAATTAGGTCATTTATAGGAAAACATACATGCATTAAGACCATAATGCTAGGTTAAATACAGAGGCTTAAATAATCACATGGTTTCTGTTACGTGATAAACCAAAAACACAAATAATAGTATAACATCCAGAGGTGGACAGCAGGCCACTGTGCCGCTGGAAAACACAACACTCAGTGATCATAACTCAGCACTAGTAAGTAATTAAAGAAGCAGGGTTTAAAATAAAAGAAGAAGATGGTTTATTTGAAGGTGAGGAAAAGGCGAATGACAGACAGCCACTGTAGACCTGTAGGGAGTATTGAAAGTGAATATTAGTGATTTTTGTCTCCATCTTTTTTTGGGGGGATTCTTCTCTGGCTGTCCTTGATACTAACTTTGGATTCCTCTTGGCCATTTGACATTTCCCTGTCCTTTGGTGATGGAGAAGAGTATAAAAGGGGGCCTTATGGAAAGGGAGTTTGGGCCTAAGAATTAGGTAAAGGAGAAATGTGTGACTCATGTGTTAATTATGCTACCTAGACCCTTCCTGGGGCCTGGTTTCTTCTTCATCTGCCTTTATTTTTCTAACTGCTCAGTTTAGTTGCCTTTAGAAGGATTCTTTATTATTTCTAAATAAAGCTTGATGATGTCTTCAGCCTATTTGATATAGAAGAATGAAATACTCAACATATTAGATGTCCAGTGTAAGTTCGTGTTCTTTAAAATCAAAGAATGAATGTTGGGAACAATAGAGGTTAAGGGCAAATATATTTACTGAGAGAAAGAAAGCATCTGTCTGAGTCAGAGACAGAAGAGGTCCTGAATGGGTTGCCAAGACTTTTCTAAGGACTTTTATAGGGGAAAACCACAAAATAAGGCACGTTTAAGGTGGGAAAAACATGGGAACTCACAATGTGGGCATGAGGTGGGACAAAACAATAGTCAACCAATAAGATTAACTGCATAGGTAAAATTGACTAAATCTGGGACAAATGAGGAAGTGGGTCACATAGCAAGGGGGCATGAATACAGAACAGTGACTCTTCTTGTAGGGTCTTGGGTTGGTGACTCACTTTTTCATAGCGATAGAGACCTATTAGAATATCAATTCCTGATGCTTATGCTTAGGAAGTATGTGGGTGCATTTGATTTATCTTTTGTCTTGAGGTCTGGCCCACAGTGGGAGATGCCTGTCTCTCCCACAGTTGCAAGGTATCTGGGCTTCAGCACCAGTTCCTTGGAGGGCCCAGCCCTGTCTGACTGTCTATAATGTTTCTATCTAACTCCGCTGCCTGCAACACTATCTTTTCCCTACCTATTCCTCTCCCTTGTCTCTACAATATAAACAGCAAAATAAAAGATAGATGATGGGAAACCGGAGGGCACACTTTGTGGAAGTGAAAAGGGTTTCTGGGAATTGGCTAAGTTGGTAAAGGGGAAGAAAGAGTAAAGGGAAGTCAAAATGATAAGTTAAAATATCTGTATGTACCATTTCCACAAGATGAATGCAATTATCATGTATTTCAAGTATGTTACTAAGATAGAAGACTTAAAAAGAAAAATATACCATAAAAATAATGAAAATAGGGAAATATGAAAACATGGCAACTGCAATATGTATTTGCACTTATTTAAAATCAGAGTGTGAGGGCACATTAAAAATAATCATCAAAGGAAAAGTTATGCCTTGTACTCTATATCTATAAAAGTAACTACATCAAAGTACATGAACTCACAATGTTAGCAATGAACAAAAATCTAATTCAAACGGCAGCATTGTCTTTCCTTGACATTCTAAATTATTAATTTTCTCCTCTTTGCTCAAATTTGTTTGTAATTACACTTATTTGGGTAACTAAACTTTTTTTCAAGTTTTTACTATTTGTCAGTTTGATTTCCAGGAGATGTAATTAAAATTAATGTCTCCATTGAACTCTGTGCATCATCTCTTTCATGCAGTCAGTTACAATCAGTTCTGAGGAACGCTCTGAGTATTTATTGCACAGAAGTCAAGTCTATGTGCTGCTATTCTGGTTTTCTGCCCTTGGATTTCTTTGATTTCTGGAGCAGTATAATTAGAAAGACCACTTCAAAACTTTCTTCTCATTTGTCTCATCTTTTAATTCTTTTTCTTCCTTTTTCTCATTTGCCCTTTTTATGTTTGTTTTCTGAAATGCTTGCAGAAAATCCCAACTTCTTTGCTTGACATTCATACATTTAGACTTATATAATACTTTATGCATTTTCTTTTGTTTTCTACAATTTATTTTTGCACTTTTAATTGTGTAAATATTCCAACAAAATTAAACACTGCCCTTTGTGTATGGTTAAAATACAAAACATTCACACATTTCACTGAGTTAGTCTTTTGTGCTTATTTTAATATTTCAAAAGTTTCCTCTGTCTTCTTTATTTAATGCCATCTATTTCCAGGCAAAATGAATATTTGGTTTTGTAATTTCCAACAAACTAACTGACTTACTAATAACATTGTTTAATTTTTCTTCCCCTCCTCTCCCTATTTGTTTTAATGAGGCAGTTAGCTGCAGCTGTTTAGTACCTTTAAGTTCTTCTGTTCGACAAGAATAATTCACAGGTTGTGTTATATTGCACTGAACAGCAATACAAAGTACGCACTATCATTGTCCTATGTTCCCATCAATGGTGTCAGATATTGTCAACCCAGTTCATTCATAAAAATCTTCCCCATCCATCATTTAACTCCCATTTTTATCTTGTGTTCATGATTTTCTCAAAGGTCTGTAGTTTCATTAAAGGTTTAAAAATAATAATGAGAAAAACAACATAATATTTTAAGTTCATTTTCCCCCTGTGAAACATTTTTATGATGAATTTGATTAACCTAAAGCACACCTTATTAGGGCAAGTTGTATAAATACTTGAATCTTTCCTTTTATTTAGTAATCTTTGAGATACTGCATTCTCTATAAAGTGTAGTGGGATATTACTATTTTTCTTTACATATTTTTATTGTCCAGTGAATCTATGTTTATTGAAAATACATTAATAAAATGTAGGTATTACTCATTTGTAGTTCACAAATTGATTTCTTTCTCCTTTGTAGTTTCTTTTTCTTTAAAATAAATGCTGAAAATTCTTATCTAAAATTTTTAATTTTCAGATCATTATAGATTCATATACAATTATTAAAAATAGGAGAAATATGTATTTTCTATATAATTTAACCTGTTTTCCATGTAATATATCTTACATAGAATTTATTGCAATACTACAGTAGAGAAACTGATTTAGTTTATCTATCTTATTTCATATATCCTGACAATATTTCAATAGTTGTTCTTGTGCTTTGCAACTTAACATTATTAGGGATTATTGATACACATCATGTGGCACAACTCTATTTAGTGATTTTTCAAAGGATTAAAAAGTTATTTAAGGGGGCCAAGGATTTAGCTCAGCAGCCTAAGTGCCTGCCTGGCAAGCACAAGGTCATGAGTTTGATCCCCGGTACCAAAAAAAAAAAAAAATTTAAGGGCCAAGGGTTTAGCTCAGTGGCATAAGTGGCTACCTGGTAAGTACGAGGTAGTGAGTTCAATCCCCGGTAACAAAAAAAAAATTTCTTAAGTGAAAAAAGTCTTAAAGACACAGCTGATATAAGTTGTCCTGGTTTCAAAGCATTTTAAGTGTTAAGGAATAACAAATATATTTCATTTTACTAGAAATAATGAGTGAATTTAAACTGGGAATGTCTCAAATAAATGACAATGGATTCATTATCTGTTGTTATTTCTTAATATTTTGACTTTGTATTTTTTCTTTTTTTTTTTGACTTCGTATTTTTTCTTCCTTGCTCATTATCAGCAAGAGTTGATTACCGTTCACAGATCGTAAAATTCATGTACCTTCTATTGTCTCCATTCAGACACATTTTATCATTCTTCTTGCTATTTTTATAAGCTTGTCTGGTGGCTTCAGCAAATACACGTTGTACAATTTGTAAAGCAGTTAGAGAGTTGGAGGGATGTAAAATAGACCCTGTTTCTCTAGTTCTTAGTTTATGGTTTCCATGGGGCACCCTTTCCCAGAGAGCTATTTTTGAGGAATTTATAATAAGTGTGTCCTACTCTACCCATTCTAGTATGGGGGAACATAGAATCTTATTGCTTCCAGTTCCAAGGCAAGTGTGCCAGACATCCCCACTATTAAGTAGACTGGCACCTGATTGAAGACTCAAAATTAGTCTGCCTAAGCCTAACATCTGCTATCCACTTAAGAAGCAAACTAGGATGACTGAGCAGTATGAAAACTGAACTCAAGAAATACTTTTGGTGGAACATTAAAAAACCAAACAACAACAACAGCAAAAGTTTCTGCTACGGTTTGCATTTTGTTTTCCTGTCGAAGCCTCATGCAGTCATGGAGGTGGCTGAATCTAGCGTTTGTGATTGGTTTGCTGTCTAGCACTGGGATTGGCTGCATGAGTGCTGCACTCATCTAGGGGCAGCTGCAGGCACACTGTATAAGGGAAACATGCTTTTCCCCTTTTCTCTTTTGCTTTTGTTGCTTCTAGTATCAGCTGAAGCTGCCATGTTACCCCTCAGCTATGCCACCCTGCCTTGGAGCCAGATGAGTATGGATTGAAACCTTCAAAAACTGTAAGCTAAACAAACTTTTCCTTCATTCATTCTGCATGTCCAGTATTTTGTCCAAGCAATGAGAGAAAAGTAACCAAGACCATTTCCATATAAAATAGGAAACTCAATATAGAAGTAGGGAAAAATCTGCTTTAAGAGAATGAAATAAATCTACGTAACTTATCACAAGAATTCAATGAAGGTTTCCTAGTGAAGGTGTTTCTTATCTATACTAATTAAACATTGTTTTATATACAGGACAATTGTCTTAACAAAAAATGTAAGTTGTAAATTTTTGTCATAAAATAATCAGTTTTATGCATGGTGTGTTCAATAATTACATTGTGATCAACTCATGCATAAGCATGGATGGTGGAACTTAGGCGGCTGAACAAGAAAGCAATTTTCCTGCCTGCCTGGTAAGCACCCCAACCTCAAGCCAGGAGGAAAACCAGTCAGTATCTCTTGAGATCTGACCAAGGTGAAAGTTAGGCAGCTGAAAAAGATGAGCCAGGAAGAGAACCAGTCAGTGTCTCCCATGAGCCTAAGGTGAGCAGGCTGAGGATCAAACATCCTACCTACTCCCCGCTGCCATTAGGCCCTGGAGGCAGAGATCTGAGCATCTCTTGGGAGGATGACAATATGCAATGTAGCAAATATGGGGGATTTCTTTCTATCTTCTTTTGAAGGCAAATGTTGTTTTCTCTGTTTTGTTATGATTAATTGTTTTGTTCTATTCAATATTCTCTTTCAATTGGTTGTATAATATTCTGTTTTTGGTTTGATTTCACTATACCCAATTGAATGGACAATATTGTGAAGAAAACAAGTTATACTATGGTACCTATTACTGCTATCTCAGTATCCTGCTGTGAAGTTCTGTACCAATTTCACTGCGTTGTCTTCATTGGCTTTGTTCTGTCTTGTTCTGTTGTATTTTTACTACCTTCAAAATAAAGTTTTAAAGAAAAGATACATAAGCATGTATAATCAAACACTTCCACAGGAGACAGTTGTGTTTTATAATCCTAACTGTAAAATAAAAGCATTCAAGTTTCCACATCTGCTTTGTGGTCAATTTTTCTGTTCTACAATGAACTGCCATCAGTACATGTAACTTAACTAGTTGATATGTCCTTACGAATTTTTCTAAATTAGATTTAAATGACTAAATGTTTCTAAGATTGGTACTGCCTGTTCAAATATGGGACATGGGAGAAGGAATAAAGACACTCAGTGTTTAATGAGACCAATCTTGAATACAGATAAGATATTTTAAAAATTATTAAACATTGGGACTGAAAAACAAATACAAAAATTGAAGACTTTCCCTGAAATTATAACAGGCCTATACAGTTGAATGTTTTCATGTGCTAGAATGAAACATTTTTTCTTGGCGGTAATTTAGTTTATTTTTCTTCAAGGTTATTATTTCAAAAAATGTATATAGTTCGCAAATATACTCAAGCCTGATGTGAAAATTTATTTAAATTATAAAAGGTATGTGTGTGTGTGTGTATGTGTGTCTAATATTGGGGACTGAGTCCAGATCTTTGCATTTAGCTACATTCCCAGCTCTAATTAGGGTAATTAACATTTTCATTTCTTTAAGTATTTGTGTTGCAAACCTCTAAATTGCTTTGTTCTGGTTCTTTATAAAGTGCCTAGTCACAATATTCACCATATTCTACTGTATAACATAAAATTCTACAATTTTTTGATGCGTGGACACTAGATACATTTTATATCATTTATTAACATGGAATGTTAAATCATTTCTTTCAAAATAGTACTTTCATAAACCAGTTTATATTTTCAAAAATTTTCCTGATAAAATATCAGAAACAGCAAGTTTAAGTTTTAATTGAAGCTGAAAACTAATTTAAAATTCCAATTTTATATCATAATACCAATCTATTGCACATCCTGGTTACAATATCAATAGTTAATCTAATAGTCTAAGACTGAATTTTTTCAGTGAAATTATTGAAACTTTGAGGCTGAGGATTTAGCTCTACAGCATAGGCATCTGCTTGGAAAGTGTGAGGTTTCCAGTTTGATCCCTGGTACAAAAAAAAAAGAAAAAAGAAAAAAGGAAATACCAGAAATTATCAAAACTTTGAAGCACAATTAGGGTGTAGCCGATAAAGAAGGAAAGGTGCTCTAACTCAACATGGAGAACTGAACGATAAGCTAAAGGAATAATTGATTTTACCTCATAATTGATTCTATTCCATCTTTTTTTTTTACCTCATAATTGATTCTATTCCATCTTTTTTTTTTTCCACAGGTACTAAATTGCTATTTGCATCATGGTAATTTTCAAAGAATTAAACGCAATTAAAAGTTCATCTGCCATTAATATCCAATGTATATCTGAAACAAAAATCAAATATCTACAGTTTTACAAGATTTGTATCTTACTTATAGAGTAGTCATGGATTGTAAGGGATTCGTGTTTGTGCACATGTGCATGGTTAGACATTGTCTCATATTCAACCCATTTGCTAGAGATGTAGAAAACATTTTATTTCTAAAATGCTGAGTTATTGTCTTCCATTGTCAAATCCACTGGACATTTATATTATGCTAAACTATTTTCACCTCAGTCCCTCAAACTACAGTGAATGCTACTTGTTTTATGAACAAGGTATTTTCCTTTAGACAAAACTTTTTCACACCATAGATCTTCTGGGATAAAACCCTTGATTTAAAATTGAAGAAAACAGTGTTGCCAAGTGTGAATCGAGTATAACTGTCAGTCCTTGTAAGACTGCGCCCTCAGAGTACTCACTGAAATAATTTTTTCAAGTGAAGATCGGTTCTTTTAGAGCAGAAGAGTATTTTCTTCTATAGGTGAAAAAGCTCATCAGTGCTTGAGGACTTTAATGTTTTCAGTTACATTGATCTATATTCCTTAGAAGATAATAATTTACAGCCAATTCTAAATATCAACAAATACTTTCAAAAAGCCTAAATATCCTCAAGGGAAGATGATGAAAGCAACCATAAATAGGAATAGGTCTACCAAATTGTGTCCACACATAATGGAGGAATGACTATTTTATGACAGGTCTATAGAAAAAATTCAGATAGGGTGGAGGCTTTCGGTAGGTTGATGTAGACAAGCTATAGTGATATTTCAGTAGATAAGTATTCTGTCACTGAGTTATTTTGATATTTCCACGCCTGTCTCTGCTTCTAAAATACTGAAGCATAACTGGCTATCCAGCATCTCATCCAAGGATACAAGATCAGTACGAGGTGAATGGTGATGGGAGCAACATGGCTGTGACCATCTCCAGAGTGCAGTAAAGAGCTACCTATGTTATCTCTCCTCCAACTTTGAGCAGTCCAGTGCAGAGAAACGCCTCTTGCTTTGGGAAGGGAAAGCGAATTAAATCTAAGCCTTAGGTTGAAAACCAGTACTATACCTGCCTGTAAGAGAAATCATATGATATTTAAACTTGGGTGTGTGATTTATTTCTCTTAGTATTATAATAGTGAAGTGTATTCATTTTCTTACTAATGACCCCTCTTTGTCCTTCTTTATAGCCAAGGAATATTACTGTATATTAATACTACTTATCTTTATCCATTCATCTGGTGATGGACATATAGACCTCTTCCAAGGCTTAATAATTATAAATTATGCTGCTGTAAACATGGACATACATGTATTTCTGTAATATGATGACTTTAACTGTTTTGGGAAGATACCTAAAAGGAGAGAGTAGCTGGCTCAGATAAAATTTCTAGCTTTAGTTCTTTGAGAAATCTCTATTCTGATTTCCATAGTGTTGTACCAACAATGTAAAAGGGTTCCTTTTCCCCACAGTTTCACCAACATTTGTTTATTATTTGTTTTCTTAATGCCAGTGATTCTGTCTGGAGTAAGACAGAATTTTAGTGCTGTTTTGCATTTCTCCCAGGGCCTGATATGTTGAATGCTTTTTCATGTGTTTGATGGAAATTTGTACTTCTTTATGTGAAATGTCTTTTCATTTCAATTGCCCCATTTTGGTTTGGGTCTTTTACTTTGGGGGTCTAATTTTTAGAGCTTTTAAATTTTGATTTGATCCCATTTTTTGATTCTTCAAGTTTTTTCTTGCACAATTGGGATTCTGCTCAGAAAGTCCTTGCCTATGCCTGTGTTTTTGAGTTTTACCGACTTTGTCTTTAAGGACATTGTTTTTGTTTTGACATGTACGTCTTTGATCTATTTTGATTTTAGTTGAGCACATTGTGAGATAAGTGAATGTAGATTTGATCTGCATGTTAGAAACCAGTTTCTCTAAGTAGTACTCCGTTGTGTATGACTATCAATTTTGTTTATCCATTCATCTGATGATAGACATACAGACCTCTTTGAAGAGAAAGATAGCCTTTAATATAGGGTATCTTTACTCCAGTATACATTTTTGTCCCTTTGTTGAAGGTCTGATGGCTGAATGTATGTAGGATAATTTTTGCATCCTCTCTTCTGTTCCATTGATCCATGTGTCTATTTTTGTGCCAATACTGTTATGTTTTTATTACCATAGTTTGGTAATATAACTTGAAATCTGAGAGTGTGATGTCTTCTGTTTTGTTCTTGTTACATAGGATTGCTGTTGTTTCTATGGGTCTCTTGTGGCCCCATAAAAATTTTAGGATTGTCTGCTCTCTTTCTGTGAAGAAAGCTGTTATTTTTATTTTTAT
Organism: Hydrochoerus hydrochaeris; assembly: GCA_004027455.1. Taxonomy (NCBI): domain Eukaryota; kingdom Metazoa; phylum Chordata; class Mammalia; order Rodentia; family Hydrochaeridae; genus Hydrochoerus; species Hydrochoerus hydrochaeris. The sequence goes on from PVLA01004423.1 coordinate 63,590, forward strand.
TGCTTAAAAGACATCAATCTTGGAAGTCTGGTCATTTTGACTATATATTGGTTTTGCCTATCTAGGAACAAGGGATATCTTTCTATTTTCTGATGTCCTTTCCAATCTCCTTTTTCAGACCACTGCAGTTTTTGTCAGTGTATCTTAATGGTAGAACATTTGTCTGGCATCCATGAATCCCTGGGTTTAATTCTGAGGACAAACAACAGCACAAATAAAATACAGCTGTGGAAACCATGAGGAAAAAATAGCAAAATATCAACAGTGTAGAAGGGTCTGAGTCCTACTCATCTCTTGGAGAGAGTTGGCCTGGAGTGCATGGTATAAGTAGAAATAGCCTTTGTACAAAATTCCTGATATATGGGGATATTTATTAGAGTAGCCAACATGTACATTATACTGTAACCCAATTTTATCATATGGATTATGAACTAAGCAAACTCTAGTGTACAAACTATTCTTCATCTAAAGTATTTACTAAGAACTTAATCAAGAGAAGCATTTTTCTGTTTAATGGAGTGGATATAGCATTTTCTCAGAGTTTAGAATATTTAGAGAAAATTTAGTGAGATTAGAAATTAACAAAGTTAACCAAATCAAAAGCCCCTCAGCATATATAAACTTCAAAGTTTAAAAAGTTCAATGATTTAGCAATACAGTCAATAACTGAATGCCAAGATGCATAATATTTTGTTTCTTTCTACTTACTGGTAGATACTCATGAAATATTATCATCTTTTGTCTATTTGGTAAATTACTACTCTTTAGTCAAAGCCTAGTTTAAATGTTACCTCTCTGAAATTTCCAAATATATCTCTCTACTTTCTATTTTGAGCAAACTTCAACTTCATCTGTCTTGTAACTTTTTCTTTCAATATATATACTTATCATTGGATTCTGCAGTCATTTAAATCAGGAGTCCTAACGAATTAACTTTCTTGGCTCATCAGTGTCCAACAAAATGGCTATGCACATGGTCCCTAAGAAGAATCTTTGGGATTTCTACTTTATTTGAAATAGGCAGCCAGTTATAATCAGTTGTATAGTCAAAGTTCTCTTCATGATTATTCCCAAAAAGTCAGATATCCTTTCTAAAATAGTTTCCATGTGGCTGACTACAGTGTATAACAATTTTGACATGTTTTTCCATGTTATCCTTCCTGTTAGCACTGGTTTTAGGTTTATAGGTAATGAATATAGTCATGTGGAAGCCACATCTTCCCCACTGGATTGTGTGTAAGAATACTGACTACAGTTGGGGGTTTAAATCAGTGGCTTAAGTGCCTGTCTGGCAAGCATGAGGTTGTGAATTCAATCCCCAGTACAAAGAAACAAACAAACAAACAAAAATACTGGCTACTGCTTGTTTTGTTTCCTTCCAACACCTAGCTCACTGTCTTATGCAAATATGATCAATGGAAAAGAGTTACACAAAACCCCATGAGAATTGCCCATTGATGTGTGTCACATTTTGTAAGGTAGAACAATTTTTCTTCCTACTTTGTATCAATACCTTTCCCGTTTCTGAGGGCACGCACACAGCTTTGATTGCTGTTTGCTAGTCTGTTCCATCTGCTACTTTTATTTTCCAGCTGACAAACCACTGTACAGTGCCACTTTAAATTTCTGGTTTAGTGCCAATTACCTGATTCTCTGATTTACCAGCCTGGCTTTAGCTTACAATAAAACACCTACTGGGCAGCTCAGCTGCCACATGTGTGGCTGGCTGGGTGATCCTAGGATGCTTTCAGAAATGCAGTAAAGTGCTTTTGGAATTGAGGTCAAAAGCTACCTTATCATTGCTGGTGGCCAACTGACTATGTCTTTTGAGTAAGGATGTGAGTTACAGCATGCTTTTGTTCACAGGGCTATGGTTAAGAATCAACAGTTTCTGACAGCTTAATCTCAAGCTTCATTAAAAGGCTACACTAAGAGCACGACCCAGAGGTACAGACATTTAGTGTCACATTCCTTTAATGGCCAATGTTGATAATGTAGCTTTGCCTCATTCTGTAAGTGCCAAGTTAGTTTCACAGCTGAGCTTGTTCTGCAGCACTTCAGCATGAAATGTAGCCTTAAATTCAAGACATAACCTAAAGTGTGGCTTCAAATTTGATGGAGGTTTTTATATAAACCCATGTCTAGATGACTGTTGTGTCTTGGATGCTCCCCCCAAACTGCTATGTGTTCACAGGTGAGGCTTTGGGAGGTGACTGGGTGGTAGGTGTATGATACTAGTGCACTCCATTGACTGCCTTCGCGTAGTTTTAGGTGTGACAGAGTTACTGAAAAGTGAAGATCTACTCTGGGTGTGGCTTACATCAACCAATAGACTTGCAACCTAGGTGGAAAAAAAAGGGGTGGCGGATAAAAGCGACTTGTGAGGCTTCCTGCCTGCGATACCATGAGCTCTTTCTTTTCTGCCTTGCCCCACTGCCAAGCCGCCTTGCTCTGAGCCAGCCAACTACAGCATGAACTGAAACTTCTATACACTGTGTGCTAAAATAAACCTTTCTACCTTTAACTTATGGATATTGGATATTTTGTTCTGGCAACAAGAAATAAATAAGACAACGGCCAAACATTCAACTTAGAAATAAACGTTACTTCTTTCGATGGCATATAGTAAACTCTTAATTGATGGAATTGATTACAAATATTGATATAAAAAATTGGATATTTATCTAAAATACATTATTTGAAGAAAAGCACTTTTTATTGCTCATAAATAGAACTATCAAATACTATCTCTTTGACATTTAGTAACAATGTTTGTATTTTAGTAACTTTTAAAAATAATTATTCTTTTCTTACAATATATGCCAAATGTTGCTTTGTATATAATCCATTTGCTTTTTGATCACTTTTTTTTTTTTTTTTGTACTGGGGATCAAACTCATGACCATGCACTTGCAAGGCAGGCGCTTATGCCTGCGAACTAAATTCCCGGCCTTCATTTGCTCTCTGGAAGGACAAAGAAGGGAAATAATTTACCTGTGATCAGATCTTGCAAATATGAAACTAAATCTTAGATATTTATATTTTCATTACAGCACTCACTTTCATCTCTAATTCCATAAGATTTCTGACACAAGAAACCTCATATAATTTTGGCTTTAAAATGGGGACATTACCCATGGCAGTTTCTTACCCTATTTTCTATGGATTTTTGCTCATTAAGAAGACTGTAACTATTTGTGTATGTTGTTTAACATCAGTTATATGAAGGAAATTATACCTCCAGAGCTTGGCTATATTCCTGTTGTCCAAGAGGAAGCTGAAATCTTTTAAGCCTCTGGTCTCTTCATGGTAGAATATGGTAAGATACAGATTTCAGGAAGTTAACCTTATAAAATAGGTGTTTTCCAAAGATTATTTTTCATGAAATTCTCTGTACAGAAGTGAATAAATTAGTAAAGGACAATCTTTACAACTTTTGAACTGCAATAAGAATTAAAAAACCAAGCAGGAGAAATCTCTGCTAAAATTTGTACAAATCAATAATCTTCCTGTAGTGATATGACAGCATGATGAGATATTTTAATCAGACTACCTGTATTTGGGACTGTTATGGTTTATATAACACAAAGATATATACATGTCCATGTTAGAGAATTTATTTTAAGAAGCAGTTATTATAGATCATCATTTTAAAGGGTACACACTTCACAAAAAAAAGAAAAAAATATATATATATATATTTGTTGGATTGTTTCAGTCTGGGGAGCTGAACAAATGGCCCCACATATGCAAGACTGGCATTCTCCCATTGAGCTACAGTTCAACCTCACCTCCACCCTCTCCCCAAAAAACACTTAAAAGTAAGCAGTAGGACTTTCAAGAACATGGCTTTAAGGAAAAATATTTACTTAATATTTAAGAAAAATATTACCTTTTAGTAGCTGAAATACTAGCACTTTTAATTTTAATTCTTGTTAGTTATATAACAAAAATATGAATACATAGTTAGATGTGATATAATATGGAAACTGTATTATATTGATTATTCTCTTAACATTTCTCCTAGAGTTATCAATTTTTTTGACTTAAAATTTCTTTATGCCTCTACTTTTCATAGTTTACTATTTTTGAAATAATCCTACCTTTAATATTTTATGCAAAAGTTTAAAATGTGTTTATATTTTTAAAATAAATGTCATATGGTAATTGTACAGATGACTAATAAATATTATACCTATGGTTTTAGCTCATAAGCTTACTTATTAAGTATTGTAATCTATCACATATTATGGTATCCCTCAGTTACCACTTAGTGTCTATAAGATAATATCAAAAACCACAAATAATAAACATATACTATAGAATACATTCAATTTATTTATATATATAGTATTATAGATGTAATATTTAAATTACAAATCTTTGGCACATTATCCTAATTTGTAGTTAACAATGAAGTAATGCAGTCTACCCATAAGCTTTCTTTTTTTATGATTCACTACTTTGTTAGCTATGGAGAAGAAAAGCAGATGCAGACTGGGAGAAATTCAGCAAATATTTCTGTCTTTCTTTACTGCCTTTTAGCCTACAAATTTTTTCAGATTTTTATACAAATTGGAAGTACAGAAGAATCTCTCCTAAATTTTCATCCTTTATTAAAACAATTAATTTGATTCCTTGTCTTTATTAAACATATTGTTTATATAAGTTATAGAGTCAAAAATACATTGTCATAATATATTTTATATACTTTTATATGGATAAAATAAGAGTAAGTTTTTATTTATTGAGATTGCTACATTTATCTTTTTACTTAATTTGAAGTCTTTTTATTTGTTTTCATGGGTTTCTAATAACATTGTTACTCTGGTATAATGCTGTTAAAGTGTACCTTCTTCATGCTGCTATTTACAACTTCTTTGTATTTATGTATATTCTAGACCAGTAACAAAGTTATATGCACATTATTTTATACAACTATTTTTATAATCACTTTTTACATAACTCAAAAGAAGTTAAATAAGTATGATGCTTTTTATAATTACATTATTAACATGACAATTAAAATTTATGTGTCTTTCATAGATTTAGAAGTCATCTAGATTAAATTATAATCAGTTTGAAATATTTCTAATAGTACAACTGGTCAGTTGTATTGGTAGCTAAGGAACAGAAAGAACTTTCTGATTTAAGCTTTTGTGAAGCTGGTCTGTAATTGGAAAGGTCATCCACAAACTCTCACTATGATTATCAAGGACATTTTCTTCATTTTCTATATCCCAAGAAACCTTTCAAAGACCTTAAATAGCTTCAAATATTTTCCAGTTAGTTTGCTTGTCTCCTGGCTAGTGGGGTTCATATAACTTTATTTTGTCATTCATTGCAAAAGCAGCACACTATTTCTATTAATATTTTAAAATTATTTTATAAAAGTTATTTATTACATCTTAATTTTTTTTTAATTTCACACTAAGTACTGTTCTGAAAAACATCTCTGTTGCTTGGTAAAGTAAGTTGTTATTTCTAAGTACTAATGTCACTCTGTGTTGCCCGTCTTCACATTTTTTTCCGATTCCTAACTTGCTGGATATCTTGGTGGTCCTAAATTTCTTGTCATCATCAATAATACTGTAATGAGTCTTGTTATGGTTATCTATATATGAAATGGTGTGGGATTTATTTGAAATATAAGCATAGGAACAGATTTTATGATTTACATCTTATGCATACATTAAGATATGTGACTAATATGTCACAAATTTATTCCCATTATGAACATACCTTTCCAGCAGTATTGAGTTTTTCTGTATTTTGTTTTCTGTCAATAACTGATATTAATAGTTTGTTTTGCTTTTTATACAATGTAATAGATACAAGGTGATAGCTCATTTCAATTTCCTTTTTTTGATTAATAAAGATTCTCAGCATATCTTAAATGACTGATAAGCTGTTCAGATTTAACTTATGAATTATTTTTTAACATCATTTTTTTCTACTGCCATTATTGAGTTTTTGGAATACATGCTTTTGTGTACAGTTCATATATTAATCCTTTTTGGCATTAGTCATAGCAAAAGACTTATCTTTTTTGTCTGTGTAATAATGCTGCTCATGGGCTTTCACTTTTCTTGTTTATCAAAGATCTTTAATTTCTTGTAATGAAATCCATACTTTTCTATTGTTGCTTTTGGTTTTACATATCTTTAGGTCAAAAAGTTAGCTTTCTAAATTTTTTTCTGATTATTTTTTATACTAATCAATCCTAGAACTTGAATATGTATAGAGCTCATCATTATATATGGTGTTAGAAGGGGAAGCACTTTCAATTTTCTCTGTATGATGAGTCCATTTTTCCGAGAATTTCTGTGAAATAACTTATTTCCCATTGACTTGTTGAGCTCCTTTATTTTTTATTGTTCCATACATATGGGCTATTTGTGAACTATGCCTATTCCAGTCTTTACTATTTCTATTGTTATAGCATTCTCAGATTTCTGAATACTGTCTCATTTCCAGAAATAAAATTTATCATAAAGTACACACTTGAACAGGTGGTTGAAAATTCATTTATCTTATTAGCTTTGCAATGGGAGAGAGTTAAGAGACTTATGCTTTCAATAATTACACTTTCTCCCTTTTTAGTAGCAGGTCTTTGCTTACTTGAAATCAGTGACTTATAAATGCAAATATATTTTAGAAAGAATATCAGCCTCTTATTCTGTTGTGAAGAGAGGGAAAATGACAAATCATAGTAGTGAATATTTAAATATGTGAAACTGGCCTTTCAGCTGTGCTGTTAGTATGAGCAAATATTCACTAAAAGGAAAATGGCTTTTTCCTGACTTTACCATTGTCTATTTTATATTTTATATGCCTCTTCCCTGTTCCTTATTTCCCATAAAGTTTACCTGTAAATAAAAACAGATCACTTTATGTCTGTAATCTGAACGAGTCATCATTTACTTAATATTATAAAATGCTTCTTATTTTAAGCAGAAAATACTGTACTGTGAACAAATAAAAAGTTACATCTTCCTTCACAAAACAATAATCTGAGATTAAAATAGCAATAAACACAATAAATACCATATACAATAAGCAACAGCAATAAACATAATAAATTTGTAAATCATAAAGATATTAAAGTATGTTACAAAATGCAGTGGAGAAAATAAAAGCAGATTAGGTATTGGGAATTTGGGAGAACTTTGTTTTACTTTCAGGAGAGGATAGATTTCACAATGGTATTTAAACCAAAAAGAGAAGTTGGGGGAATAGAATAGGGAGATTATGCAGAAATTTAGCAGGAAACTTGCAAACCAAAACATGTGCTTTAATTTAATATGTATCTGAAGTGTTTGAGGAAAGGTGAGATCAGTCTGCTAGGCACAATGGAAAAGATAAAGGGAGAGTAGGTGACCTTGAATTTTATACAGTTTTGCAGACCACTACTAAGGACATTTTCTTGGACAAACTAGGAAGCCATATGAGTTTTGAAAAGACACGAACTGACCATTACACTTTGAAAAAGCTATATTTTAATTATTAGTTATTTAGTTCACTTTATACACAAGCTTGGTAGTTCTGAGAGTCAATATATATGGTCATAATTTCTATTTCCTTGAGTAATCAGATGATTGTCCTCAACAGCAATAATATAGTGACCGCAGAGTAAAGCGGTCACTCATTTAATACTTCTTAATTATCATCATCAAAAGAAAAAGGTATGCTATCAACTGGAACATACAATCAAGACTGGAAGGTGATGCATCTTAAAAATTAAACTGTTAATAAACATTCAGGGGATATGTCCTTGGACTGGATTTCAATGGATAAGCAAAATAAGAGACATTGCTTATAACACTAAGAACAGTATAGCTTATAGCAATACATTTTATAAAAGGAACACAGCAAAATTCAATCCCTTAAATAGAACACAGAAGGTGAAATTTGATTATATATTTGAGACTGAGTAACTCTGTGGTTTACATCTGAGATGGTGATGACAAGGAATCACATATACGTGGCCACAGGGCTTTGAGGTTCGGATATGCACCAACATAGAAGAGCCACTCTTAACAGTACATGTTTAAAGCGTTTACAAAAGAGTGAAGATCAAAGAAGAAGGAGGAGAAGAAGAAGAAGTAGGAGGAGGAGAAGGAGAAGGAGAAGGAGGAGAAGGAGAAGGAAGAGGAGGGGAAGGAAAATCAGGAAGAGGAGGAGGAGAAGGAAGAAGAGAAGGAGAAGGAGTAAGAGGAGGAGGAAAAGGAAGAGGAGGAGAAGGAGAAGGAGAAGAAGAAATCAAGATTATATTACCCATCCATGATGGGGGGAAAGCACCCAGGGAAATGAAGGAAAGAACTCCCTTGAGTGTTCCACGCAGAGCGGCCAAGTCTTTAGCTGTCAATATATGCAGATGTATCACAGCACCGCATTTCTGCCTTTCCAGTCACACATAGAGCTAACACAAAGTTGTTGGACCAGCAGGCCTGCGTGGCTGGAAAGGAGCATTCCCAGCCCTTGCTAGAGCCTGAGAATGGTTAGTTAGCTCTTTGGAGATCAACAGCTATCTCTGCATTCCTTTCCAAGGAGGTAGACAGTCTCTCTGCAGAAAGGCAGCAGCCAAGGTCACTCCAATAAACACTGTACACTTCAGACTCCAGTCTCTGCTAACACTTGCCCTGACAGAGTTATTAAAATTATTAACTCAAGGGATAACTTCTTTTTTATTGAGATATAATTCATTTAACATAAAATTTACCATTTTAAACATACAATTTAAAGGTTTTTAACACTGTCACAATGTTGAACAAACATCAATATTGTCTAAAATCTGAATATGTCCAGCACCCCAAATCCTTTCACCTAATAGAAGTCTTTTATCTCCAGATACTTGCAACACTAATATGTTTTCTGTTGATGGATTTGTATTTCTTGGTATTTTACATAATTAGCAACCTTCATATCATCACTTAGCATAAAAAAATCAACATTTACACAGATTAAAACATGTAACAGTACTTCTTTTAGTCACTGAATGTATTATGCTGTATGGATATATCACATTTATCTGCTGTTGGAATTATGAATTATTTCCCTATTTTGCCTCTTATAAATAATGTTGGTATAAGCAATGATATTCAATTTGTGGATGAATGTGTATTAGTTTTCTTATGAATGTGTCTATCAATGGAATTGCTCATTATGTGTAAAATAAAACTGATTGTTAGTAATACTATTATTATATTCCACCACTTTGCTGTACTCATTTATTAGCTTATACATTTTTATAGATTCATGTATATATGTAATGTAATTTGTCCATTTTCCATTCCTGAGACAAAAGATCCATCACCCACAACACCTACAGCATGTAATTCGGGAGACTCAGTTGATAGTTCAGTCCATGACTCCAAGGCAGAAAAAGCATGGTAGAGGTGTATAGTGGAAGAAGTCTGCTTAATGCATGATAGTCAGGAACCAGAGAGAGAGAGACAGCAAGAGAGAGAGAGACAGAGACAGAGACAGAGACAGAGCTCAAAGACAAGTCCTGGGGATCTACTGCCTCCATTCGAACCCTATCTCCTATCAGCCCATTAGGCTATGGCTTCATCAGTGGATCAGTCCACTAATATAGTGTCTTATGATCCAATTATGTTCTATAAGCCTTACTCTAAACTAATGATTCTTTAAATGGACATTAAATCTAAACAATAACAGTTGTGCCTTGATTTTGTGTCAGGTAGAAATCATGGCTATAATTGTTTTATCATTTTATAATTTTTATGTATCATAATTAATTTAAAAGTATTTTAAATTTTAATTTTTATTTCTTAAAAGTTCTTATGAAGTAGAATCCTATGACTGAAATTTAAAATCCCATGACTGACTTCAAATAGACTTTATATTTAACATATTTGCTGAGTTCTATTAATTTTATGATTTATCTCCATATCCATAATCATGTTTTTGGAAATTAATGACAGTTTTTATAGTTCTTCATTTTGAAATATGTAACATTGTTTTTGAATTTTTTCTTGCATTAATAAAGTGGTGCCATTTAGAAAAAGGTGATCATACTGGGCACTCTGTTGTTTCTGTTCCTTTGTTCAATTGCATTTTCAAAGTGCAGTGTAATGTAGTATATAATAGTTTCTTATTGTCATTTTATATCTCCAAAGCAGGTAGTAATGTTCTCTTTTATTCCTGAAATTCTTTTTGTTTTTCTCTTGAGTTTTTGACTGAGCTCCAGAGTTTTATAAATTGTATTAGCTTTCTACAAACCTTAGAAACTTATTGCTTCTATCCATTACATGAATAATTTTGCTTAATTTAATAGTATATAGTATTCAAAACTGATTTCATCTTCAAATTCTTTTGCTTTAATTTGATCTTTTTTTCTAGTTTTTTATCATGAATGATTCATTTATTTCTAAGGATAGAAGCACTCACAATATATTAATTTAATTAAAATTCTGTATTTTTTTTTCTTACCAGTACTCCACAGATTCTGATATGTGCTAGTCTGTCAATTCAGTCAGTATTTTTAAATAAGTTCCAGCATGGTGCTGGCTTTATATGGGATTATTTAAAATATATTTAATATGTATTAAATGTTTGTAAAATAACATATTAGCAAGAGATATATTCAGAATAAAGTCATTTATTTGATTTGTTGAGTATTGATTTATGAACTGGTATATTATTAAATTTCTAAATATTCAACATGTACTCAAAAAGAATGTCAAGTCTTATGTCTAGCAAGTGTAAGAGTATCAGGTGTAACCCCAGAATCTTCACAAGGTCCTAAGTGGGGCCTTTCTGAGATGGCTTCATCCGCAGTGTTTGATGCTGTGGAGAAGACTTTGTGATTGACTGATTTGGCATAGTTTGGGTAGGATGAAGGGCTATGAGGGCTGCCCACTTTAAAGGTGTGTAGCCTGGATGGAATATATGGGAACAGAAAGATGGTCATTGTTTGTTGCTTGCTAATGGCTTTAGCACAATTTCACTGCTTTGCTGCCTTCAGCCTATCATGAACTGTTTGTCCTATGTGATATCTCTCTGCCATGGCACCCTGCCTTGGAGCCTGCTGATTATCAACTGAAACTTCTACAAACTGTCAGCTAAATAAACTTTTCCTCCTTTAATTTTAGGTGTTAGATATTTTTCTCAGCAATGAGAAAAGTAGCTAAGAGATCAAGCTTACAGGAAAATATAGGAAACAAAACTCTCATACAATTCCCACGATGATATGTTAATTACAGTGCTCTAGCAAGTCTTAGGTAAAAATTACTATATTCAAAACACTAGATAAATTCATTTCTCTTTCTCTCTCTCTCTCTCTCTCTGAGACAAAATATCAGAGGGGGAGGGAAAAAATGTATACACCAGGAAAAGAAAAGCTTGTTCAAATATTTTAACACTAAATTTATTAAGACATAATGAGATTTATACAAGTTACCTTTGGCCTCTACAAGTACAATTACAATTACGATTACAATTACAATTAATTACAATTACAATTACAATTACAATTACAATTACCAGAGGTACTCTAAGTGGTGACCATTAGCTTCCAGACATTTACTAGCACAGCAAACTGCTTTTGGGTAACCTTGATCATTGCGATTGCTGGAGATAGATTTTCAATTTCTTCTCGAAGTACTGCCAGTGTAGTGGATTTTCTGTGATATAAGACATCCCATACAATGGTAACACCATCATACTGTTTTTCTTTTCCCAATGTGTATATATTTTTTAGTAGAATATATATATATTTTTTACTAAATATATATATATATATATTTTATATATATTCTACTAAATATATATATACTAATATATATATATATATATATATATATATATATTGTTTACCATTATTCATCAACATGCTCTTACTTGGTGCATACTTATATAAGAATATACAAATTTACATACATATGGTCAATATATTTTGTCAATATATATTTTTCCTTTCATTTGAGGGTATTTCTTCAGACCAGATTAAGCATACCACAGATTTGCCTTATTTCCTACTTGTTCACTATGTGTAGAAGAATACCTGTTGTATGATACAACTTTATTAGTTCCTTTTAGATAAATGAATCTTTGTACTATATAAATTCAAATTTTTATTCACTGATATAATAAATTGTTCTTAATTTTTTAGGAACCACAATTCCTCAGTGAAACACATACATACACATGCATTTACAAAGCCTATGCTTGAATTCCACTTGTGATATTTACCATCAATGTGTTTTTGGAAAAATCATTTTTATTTCCTCTATGGTTGATTTATAAAATGCAAATGATATTAGTTCTCACCCATAGATAGATTTGAAGTATAACTGATTCAATGTTCATAAAAATCATAAAAAGTCCAAATATATATTATTTAGTGGATAATTGTTTGCTGCTATGATTCTAGCTGAGGGAAGTTGTAGCAGTTGAAGCAAATGTTGCTCAGAAATGTCTGGAAATTTGAGAGCGATGTTTTCAGCGCAGGTGCACAGAGAAATTGTGGCTGGCAAAGAGACATTGCAAGGACATTCAGCCTATTTGATTGGATAAGGAGATGAAGAAAAAAAATGAGTAGGACTTTAATTGAAAAATCTTCCCTATCATAAAGTCTCTGCCTAGATAGGTCTGGGAAATTTTTAAGAGACACTTTCATCCTATTAAAATATCACCACTAAATCAATAAACCAGACCACTAGTATCTACATAAAATGATAATTATCACTCTTACACATACTATCACAATTATATAATACATCTGAAGGGCTTCCATAAATTGCAAAAATCATTACAAATGATGTTAGTAGCCAAAAGCTTATTTTGGTGGGCGCCATGCATAATTTCTTTTCAGTTTTATGGATCCTTCTCAGGTTTCTTACCTCTCTGTAATCATATAGTTAGAGCTCTCACTGTCCACAGCTTTATATATATATATATATATATATATACACACACTGATAGAATGATCGCTCTTGTTTCTGGTCTCTTTCTTTCTGTCTAGTCCCTTATCTCTTTTTGTCTGCCAGACATGTCTACTTAAATGTCACCCTATCACATCAAATTCACTATGACTAAGACAGAATGTCTGGTCTTTCCCGTAAGCAGTTTCCCCTCTGATGAAGATACAATGTTTTATCAGTGTTTAAACACAGACTTAAAAATTGAATTTTAACTTAAAACAATATATATGCAAATTCTTTAAATTATGTCACAAAATTTGTAACATTTGTATTGTTTTTAATGTAGTTAATAGTATTAATAGCACCACCTGAATATATCAGTCAAAAACAAGATGAGTGGTTTTATTTTCCCACTATTATAAATATTCTTCATGTTAGTGTTTGAAATACATTACCTAAAAATTCAACTTTATGACTATATAAAATTGCTAATTATAAGAATGAAAAAAATCAGGAACTTTAAAAATATGTAAAGTTAAAATGAAGTAATTGAAATTCTTAGGAAAAGGAAAGAAATTAGGCTTGCAAGTTTCCTATGAGAAAGATAATTCTAAAGAGTCTTTGAAAAGAAAAGAATTGAAGGATAAAATTTATGAACCAGTATGTCAGCATTCAATTTACATTAACCCAACAATATTTGAAGACTTAATTAAAATTTTAAAAGATTTCTTCTATAATATATTCACTAATATAGGTATATATACTTTCCATAATTTGTCAACTTTAGTGTTCATATTGAATTTATTCTTTACGTGAAAGCAGTATAGCCAACAGAAATATAGAAAAAAGTATATTCAAAGATGCCAACAAATCAACATCAGTTGGACAAGAAATACCTAAAACCTCATGATTACCTTAATATTCAATGATAGGTCTTTTATTTCTTTGAAACAATGTATCTCTAATACGTTCCACATCAAGAATTACAGGGAGGTATAAATTTAAAATGTTTGTCTCTTCCTTTAGGAAATTTATACAGTGTAATAAAGAACTGTTTACTGGAAGAAATGGCTGAAATAAACAATTGGTACTCCCCAAAAAGTGTGATTTATATATAGAACTATAGTAAAGGTGACACAATTGAAGTGTTTCCAGACTCTTGCTGGCAGTAATTAATCATTCACAGGCAAAAGATACTTTAGGTAAATTTTAAAAGATAGATACGTTTTATCCCTTTGAGTGAGAAAGGCAAGGGCTGTCCAAGTAGAAGATACAATGTGGAAAATTACATTAAATAATTAATATATGAGGCAATTGAGTATAACTGTTTCTTTAAAGTAAGAAATGGTTAAAAAAAATAAGGCTGAAGCTTTGGGCTTGAGTCACATTTAGATAAGTTTTATCCATATTCATGAACTTCTCTTTTTTTGTAGTAAATAAACAAGTGTTAGAAAGCAAAATGAAACAGATCTATAGCCATGGTTCATTTTATGAACATGAATAAAAATATAGCTCAAAGATTCTTAATAAGCAGAGGAATATATTCTCACAGAAGTGAAAAATTAGAGTCATGTTTGATTTCACACTTTGATCTAGATTCCAACACAATTTTAATTATAGTTTCAATTTTTATGGGTTGGTAGAATTTAGACAGACTTTTAAAAATAGTTTCAAATCTATTTCCTAAGAAGCACAGACAGATTATTCTGTATAAGATATCATTGCCAATATCTACTTATCATTTCTGAGTATGATTTACTTTGGCTTTTGCTAAGCTATTTGCCCAGGCATGATTTAATCACAGTGAGAAAATACAGTATTACAACTGGCCAGACCAGAATACAAACTCACTTCTGTAGTACCTGAGAGAGATTTCATCCCTACTGGGGAACAAAAAAAAAAGATGAAAAAGGAGAACTAGGAATTCATTAAGGTAGCAGAGACATTCAGATATACGTTTGACTAGAGGATTGAAATAATCTCACTTTCTGTCACAGAGTAAGACAATCAAAACTCTTAACACCCTCACATCTGAGAGGTTTATGTAGATTCCATTATTTTGTAATAGGATAAAATGATTTTTGAGATTCTTTGACTAACAGATTATAGTGGAGGAGATGGTACTTATTATTCTTAGCTCAGTTTCAGAAATGTTGCTCAAGTGGCTTTAGGAGCATATTCTTGTGTCTTAAAAATTCAATTTGAGAAACCAGCTACCATGCCACAGAAAGAGCCCAAATCTTCACTGTGAAACTGTTGAGAGGCAGATGTGGCTGCAGGGTGCCTGACTGAGTTCTGAGAGAGCAGCCCACTTTTCACAGCCAGTCTGAGTTCTGTCAAACTGTCCCGGCTGAAACACATTGAGCAACTGTCCTTGCCTTTGAGAAAAGCCACTCAAAGCACAAATGCATGATCAAAATAAATGTTGGTGTTTACTGATTTTAAAAATTATATTTTTAAATGTGGCAATAGATGATCATCATGGATTTGTTCTCTCTCAAAGTGATGTGCTGTCGTAAGAAACAAACAATAATTAAAATTTAAAACCTATAACATTGTACCCTTTTATAGTAAAAGAGAAGAAAAAAATACACATTTTTGCAAAGATACCTTTGGATTTCTTACCTTCTCTGGAAAAAAAAGAAGCTAAATCACTAGGTCAGTTGCAACCCACATGCCATTTCTTTTGGGAAGGAAAATGAGTTAGAAAAAGGAAAAGCAGTACAACAGGGCCAAGTAACCAACTACAAACAATCACAGAGAGCAATTCTTCAAAGAACTAGCATCTGGTAATAAGCCAGCTGGAAATCCATGACCACTATATGCCTTTGTCCTCAACCACAGCATCATTTTGTATAAATTTTGTTATTTTTATCTCCTTGTGACTTCATCCTTTTAAAATGGATGTCTGGAATAGACAACAGTTCCCTTCAAATCACACCATTAAAATAGATTTATATTAATATATACTGTACCAAAAAAGACTCAGCCACATCCATCCTTGATTTAGATCACAAGGTCCTAAATTCAGTAAAATGAAAATTGGGCTGTATTTGCCAGAAATTAATATGCTTAATCATCAAGAAAATGAAGGAGATACTTTGTGCCCAGTAAGTGGACGACATTAGATAAAGAATGAAAACGCTATGAAATTTCTTTTTTAAAAGGAATGGCCTGTGAACCCAAATCTCTGTGGGCTCTGTGACTGCTTACTCACTAGAATATGATAGTAGTGATCTGTTGCCAGTTTGCTACTCAGGCTCAACAGACAGGGAAGTGTTCAGCAGTTCTGAAAAGTAATGGGTTTTAGATTTCTGTTGCTATATTTGTGAGGCCAGTCACAAAGCTAGCAGGAGATCTAGGTAGTCCCATGGAGAGACCCTTGTGGTGACTGTGAAGGTGATATGGAGAAGAGGCAGAACATGCATGGAAGATAAATAAAAAGCCTTAGAAAAATACCCTTAATTCCAGGCTGGCCACCCTAGCTTACACCACTTGAAGAAAGAATGAATCTTCCTCATCAGACCTTACCAAGTTTCAGATTCTTGAACCAAAAGCTGTTACTGCTCCTTTTAAAAGACTTGCAGGAAGAAAGCACTATCATTCACTGGCAAAATTACTGTAACATTATGGTACAGATAGGAAACATGAAAAAACTGACTATAAAAAGAGAGGATTACAGATAGGAAAAAAAATTTTAGAAGGATTTTCTTTTTCTTTTTTATTCACAGAAAGCCTCCAAGGACACTGAGCAAAACCACAGATCCAGAACTAGGAAGGAGATGGATTTGATCTTAATGTTGAAGATGCCAATAAAGGTAGCAATGTGAAAGATATATGGAGGCTTCATCCAGTAAAGAATAAGAAGAATTATGAGAATGGCTCCCAAAACCCTGAAGATATTTTACCCCATCCTATTGATTAAGGAGGAAGTTGTGGAATCTTGCATGGTGACTGAGATTTGATATTCACTGTTGCTATTCAGAGATATTATGACTTTTTAAAATCAGCATTAAAATTACTGTCACATATATGGTGTTAGGCTGCCATTTTTGTAGCATCTTCCTGTGTGCTGAGTAAGAGCTCATCATGTAACATAAGTTACTGTCTTGATGCAAGCCCTGCTCTGAGAGGATTATTAAACTAGCATTCCAGATCATGTCTATTTTCTCCATCACTGATCCTCCATCATATTAAATGCTCCATAAATATTTTGATTACATTTATTACTTAGAAAATTTGAAAAGTGAGACCACGTTAATTTGGGCTCTGTGTTTGCATGGGTATTTGACAATTTCAGTCTTATCCTATATACTGTTAAAGAGTAAGAGTTAAACTTTGAAGGTTTTATGCTCAAAATATCTGTGTTGAAATTACTTTAAACTATCTCAAGTCTGATGCTTTTTAGTTATGTCACTGGGGAAATTTCTCCATTTTCAAATCCTACATCCAAAAAATAGAAATACTTGTAGTATATGTCTCAGAGTTTGTGAAATTAAATGAGATGAAAAATTAAAACTACTATCTTGGCTAAGAACAGAAAAAGTCCCAAATATAAGTTCAGAATGTTTTAATTTTTTCCTTATACTTGAGTTATAAATTGTAGGATTTATAATTACCATTTATATGTCCTCTCTCTAACTCCATTATGCTTATCAAAAAACAAACTCAGAATGTCATATATTTTTTTCCCTGTCAGTAATTTTTATGTTTCCACTGTGTGTTTTTTTCTATAAAATGCTGGGTGATACAATTATCTACTGTTATGATTTCTCCCAAATTTACTGTCTTTCAATATCAAGAAGCACATATTTTTCAATAAAATTGGATTAAATTTACTTTTTTGCTATTAGCTTTCTAAAGGATAAGTGTTCCTATGACTTAGAAATACCAAATCATTGGAATAAGAAATTCAATTAAATAAAGCCCATTATTAAACAATAAATATTTTTAAACAGTAAAATCTAATTATTTGATAAATCTTATAACTGAATCCATCTTTATGAATATGTCAGTAAGGCCAGTCTTACCTTTTCTGTTTCAGCATATGTGTGTATGTGCTACTTCAGATGAACATTCCTGTTAGTAAGTTTGCTTATTTAAATCACATAACATGTAATCATGAAGTTTTTACTAAATTAAAAAAACACGCAATTTAAATATTTTACTTTATCAAGCCAACCACTTTCACTGTTCCTATAGAATCAAATAAAAGCTCATAGGCTTGTTCTATAAGGGATGTTTTTCTCCAGAATATTTGTCTTTACATTCTAATAATTGTGATAATAATTTATTTTATTCTCTTTCTTCAAAAGTTAAGATGAAATCTTTTCACACTTTATTATATCTCCATATTTGAAAAATTCTTTATTGATATGCACAGAAAATAGTTTTGTTTGTTTTTTTTACTTTAAGGGCAGAACAATTAAATTACATATTACATCTATCTTCTTCTAAAGAGTTCATAAGGACCAATATCTCTATTAATATTAGGCATCAAAAAAACTTTACAGAAATATAAAAATGTCCCTTTGCATCTTTCATACGTAAAAATCCAAATGTACAAGCAGCCAGTGGGACAGAGATTCCAGCTTTGGGCCCTCACCCTGTGCTCCAGCAGAATCCCAGGGCACAGAGAGGGACTTTGAGCCTGCTCCCAGGTAGTAAGACCACCCGCTGTGTCCCAGACCACACCAGGCTGCACACAGGGACAGGGCCTAACCGGGTCGTGCCCACTGACTGCCAAGCAGCCAGTGGGACCCAGATTCCAGCTTTGGGCCCTCACAGCATGCTCTGGCGGAATCCCAGAGCACTGAAAAGGGACTTTGAGCCTGCTCCTAGGCAGTAAGATCACCCACTGTGTCCCAGGCCACCCCGGGACACACACAGGGACCAGGACTGAACCAGGCCACACCCAGTGACTGCCAAGCAGCTAGCAGGACCCAGATTCCAGCTTTGGGCCCTCACTGTGCTCTCAGGTGGAATCCCAGACCATGGAAAGGGACTTTGAGCCTGCTCCCAGGCAGTAAAACCATTTTCAGTGCAGTACCCCAAACCACCCTGGGCCACACACAGTGGGTGGGAGGCTGGGCCACACCCAGCAACCCCCAAGTAATCTGCAGAACCCAGATTCCAGCCTCAGCCCTGACCACACACTCTGGCAGAATCCAAGCACACGGAAATACTTGGAATTTAGTTCCCAGGTGGCAAACCTTGGGCTGCAAAGGATTAACTGTGCCAGTGTGGTGAGTATGCCCCTAAAATGGAGGTGTACAGTGGGTAAATAGGGCCAGTAGTGAAACCCCCTCTAAATAACTGCAAGACTTTGGTGAATCTCAAAAGAGTATGGGTGACCACCTCCTATACACAGAAAACATCAGGCAGGGTGAAAAATCACAAAATGAAAAGGCAAATTGCAGTCTCAAACATCTAGTCCACCAAAAGCAAGTGCAGGAGATATTGAAATAGAGGACCCCAAAAGTAACACACAGGGAACCTCTGAAAATATAGTGAGTGAAATAAAAAAAAAACTATGAGACTATAGAGGAAATCAAATTAGAAGTATTCTCCCACCTAAAGACAGAAATAACAACCTTAGTAAAGGAGTTGTTGAGTGCATCTAAAGAAGAAATTGAGAAAAAAGAACAGGAACATGGGAAACTGATTGAAACCTTCAATGAACAATATAGGAAACATTCAGAATTCATGAAACAAACTCAAAGAGACATCCAAGAAACAAGAAATTCTATTCAAAGCTTGCAAAACTGCTTAAATGAAGCTGAGGATAGGAATTTGGACCTTGAGGACAGGAGTGCTATTAGTGATCATGAAAGAATAGAACTTTTAAAAATAACAAAGCAGCATGAAGTGACAATCCAACAGCTTCAAGATGATGCCAAGAGCAACAATATAAGATCAATAGGCATCAGTGAAGAGGCAGGAGTCGAAGCAAATGATATAGCCAAAATATTCACAGAAGTAATAGAAGAAAATTATCCAAACATGGGGAAAGAATGTAATATGCAGATAAGTGAGGCATATAGTACAACAAACAGTCACAATCAACATAAATCCACACCCAGACACATAATAATTAAGATCTCAGACATGCAACATAAAAACAGAATACTAAAAGCTGTTAGAGAAAAGACACAACTCACCTACCAAGGAAAGCCCATTTGAATCACAGCAGAATTTTCAGCACAGACCCTCAAGTCGAGAAGAGCTTGGAGTAAGGTATTTAAAGCCCTGAAAGAAAACAACTTTCAACCCAGACTGATGTACCCAGCAAAAATTTCATTCAAATTTAATGGAGAAACAAGATACTTCCATGACAAAGAACAAATGAAGAAATTCATGTCCATCAAGCCAACCATAGAAAGAGTACTGAAAGAAATACTACACAGAGAAAATGACCACAACCCCCAAAACAACAACAGAAAGAAACCACCAGGTAGGATAAACAAATAAATAAGGGGAAGAGCAGAAACCAAACAACTGGAACATAACATGGCAAATTCAAGCCAGTACATATCAGTGATACCCATAAATGTAAATGGCCTCAATTCACCTATAAAAAGAAATAGACTGACAGAATGGATCAAGAAACAGGATCCAACAATATGCTGTATACAAGAAACACATTGGATCCAAAAGGAAACTCATAGATTAAAACTCAAAGCATGGAAAACAGTATTCCATGCAACAGGAACCCAGAAAAAAGCAGGGATAACTATTCTAATTGCACACAAAGTGAATTTCAAACCTAAAATGATTAAAAGAGATAAAGAAGGTCACTACATACTTGTTAGTGGAAAAATTTGAGAGGAAGAGCTAAAAATTATAAATATATATGCACCAAGTACAGGAGCACCCAGCTATGTAAGACAGACACTAATGGACATGAAAAACCAAATACGCAAGAACACAATTAAAACAGGGGATCTTAACAGCCCAGTGTCACAAAGAGATAGATTAACTAGACAAAAAGTCAGCAAATAAATAATAGAACTGTATCATACCTGTGAGCAATTGGACTTAATAGATGTTTACAGAATATTCTACCCAACTGCATCAGAATACACATTCTTCTCAGCAGTGCATGGGACACTCTCCAAAATAGACCATATATTATACCATAAAACATTCTTAAGTAAATGCAAAGGTATTGAAATCATACCATGCATAATATCTAACCATAGTACACTGAAATTGGAAGTTAATGATAAAAGAAATTGCAAAACCTGCACAAATACATGGAAATTAAATAACAACCTTTTGAACAACCACTGGGCTACACAAGAAATTAAAGAAGAAATAATGCAACACCTACAATTCATGAAAACACAGAAACAGCAAACTGTAATCTATTGGATGCAATGAAAGCAGTCTTAAGAGGGAAAATATAGCAATAAATTGTCATATCAAGAAAACAGAATGAGCACAAACAAACAACCTAATGCTCCTTCTCAAGCTTCTAGAAAAAGAAAAGCAAGCTGAACCCAAAGCTCATAGAAGAGAGGAAATTGTAAAGATTAGAGCAGAAATCAATGCAATTGAAACTAAAAAAAAAATACAAAGAATTAATGAATCAAAAAGCTGGTTTTTTGATAGAATAAACAAAATTGACAAACTCCTAGCTAACCTTATCAAGAGAAAGAAAGAAAAAACCCAAATTCATGCAATCAGAACTGAAAAGGGTGAAATTACTACAAATCCCATGGAAATTCAAAAGATCATGAATACCTACTTTGAAAATCTCTACTCACATAAAGTGGAAAACACAGAGGAAAGGGACAAATTTCTAGAAATATATGAACTACCAAAGCTCAACCAAGAAGATATAACAATTTTGAACAACCCAATATCAGCTATTGAAATTGAAAATGTAATTAAAAACTTACCAACAAAGAAAAGCCCAGGTCCTGATGGATTCACAGCTGAATTCTACAAGAAATTTAGAGAAGATTTGATGCCAATACACCTTAAACTCTTCAATAAAACTGAGAAGAAAGCAGTCCTCCCTAAATCATTCCAGGAGGCAAGTATTACTCTGATACCAAAACCAGAGAAAGAGCCAACCAAAAAGGAGAACTATAGACCAACCTCACTAATAAACATTGGTGCAAAGATTCTCAATATAATACTGACAAATAGAATTCAGCAAATCATCAAGAAAATTATACATCATGACCAAGTGGGCTTCATTCCAGGAATGCAAGGATGGTTTAACATACACAAATCAATAAATGTAATACACCACATGAACAGAGCCAAAAGCAAAAACCACATGGTTTTCTGCATCAATATATGCAGAAAAAGCTTTTGACAAAGTCCAACACACATTCATGATAAAAACCCTTCAGAAATTCGGCATACATGACGTCTACCGCAATCTTATAAAGGCCATCTATGACAAACCAACAGCCAACATTATACTAAATGGACACAAACTGAAAGCTTTTACTTTAAAATCAGGAACAAAACAAAGATGTCTACTATCACCACTCCTTTTCAATATAGTTCTGGAAAACTAACAAAGACAATCAGACAAGAGAGAGAAATAAAAGGAATAAAGATAGGAAAGGAAGAAGTTAAATTACCACTATTTGCAGATGACATGATATTCTATATAGAAGACCCAAAAACCCCATTAAAAGACTACTAGAGATAATAAACAAGTTCAGCAGTATATCTGGATACAATGTCAACGCTCAAAAATCAATAGCATTCCTGTACACAAACAAAAAACTCACTGAGAGAGAAATTATGGAAATATCACTCTTTACAATAACATCTAAAAAAAATGAAATAATTAGGAATCAACCTAACTAAAAATGTAAAAGACCTATATGCTGAAAATTATACTACACTGAAAAAGGAGATTGAAGAGGATATTAGAAAATGGAAAGATATTCCTTGCTTTTAGCTAGAAAGAACCAACATTGTGAAAATGGCCATACTCCCAAAACTGCTATACAGATTTAATGAAATCCCAAACAAAATACCATTGACATACCTCACAGATCTAGAGAAAACACTCCAAAAATTAATTTGGAAACAAAGAAACCTAGAATAGCAAAGGCAATTCTGGGCAACAAAGGCAAGGCAGGAGGCATCTCAATTCCTGACTTGAATCTATACTACAAAGCCACAGTAATAAAATCAGCATGGTACTAGCAAAGAAATAGACCTGAGGATCAATGGAACAGATTAGAAGATGCAAACACAACTACAAAGACACTCAAC
This sequence comes from Hydrochoerus hydrochaeris, assembly GCA_004027455.1. Classification (NCBI taxonomy): domain Eukaryota; kingdom Metazoa; phylum Chordata; class Mammalia; order Rodentia; family Hydrochaeridae; genus Hydrochoerus; species Hydrochoerus hydrochaeris. The sequence goes on from PVLA01004423.1 coordinate 86,725, forward strand.
TTGACAAAGGGGCTAAATATGCCCACTGGAAGAAGGACAGCCTCCTTAACAAATGGTACTGGAAAAATTGGCTCTCCACATGCTGAAGACTGAAACTAGATCCATATATATCACCATGCACTAAACTAAAGTCTAAATGGATCAAAGACCTAAATATTAAAACAGAAACACTAAATCTACTGGAAGAAAAGATAGGTAGAAGTCTTGGAGACATAGGGGTAGGCAGAGAATTTATGAACAAAATGCAAACTGCACGAGAAACTCTTCAAAGAATTAACAACTGGGATATCATATTATTGAAAAGTTTCTGCACTTCAAAGGAAATCACCAACAGAGTGAAAAGAAAACCCACAGAGTGAAAAAGAATTTTAGCCAGCAACCCCTCAGACAAAGGACTTATGTGCAGAACATATAAAGAGCTGAAAAACATCAAGCTCCCCAAATTCAAAGAGCCTCTCCAAAAATGGGCATCTGAGATGAACACACAGTTCTCAGAGAAACATACAAATGGCAAATAAATACATGAAGAAATGTTCACCATCACTGGTCATTCGAGAAATGAAAATTAAAACAACATTGAGATTTCACCTCTCTCCAGAAAGAATAGCTGCCATCAGGAAATCAACTGATAACAAATGTTGGCGAGGCTGCGGGGAAAAAGGAACACTGCTCCACTGTTGGTGGAAATGTAGACTGGTGCAACCACTATGGAAATTCATATGGAGAATTCTCAGAAGACTAGGATTGGAAGTTCCATTCAATCCAGCTATTCCCCTCTTGGGTATTTTTCCAGAAGAACTGACAAGTTCAAATCACAATTATATATGTGCACCCATGTTCACAGCAGCACAATTTGTAATAGCTAAATCTTGGAAACAACCAAGATGCCCATCAATTACAGCATGGATAAAAAAGATGTGGTGTTTTTACACAATATGACGATCTTGAGGCCTTTATAGGTAAATAGAAACAATTTGAGACTATCCTCATTTGTGAAACAAATAAGAATCTTGTTTGTAAATATCACATTGTGTCTGTAGTGTAAAAAGTGATAAGAACTACAAGTATAATAAAACCAAAATGTAATTGCTATTGTAAAAGAGAGGAAAAGAAAGTGCTCTAAGGGATATAACTGCATGTATGTTTGAGTGTGTAAAATAGATGATCATATTGCTGAATCTTTGTTGGATCTTTGAGCAGAACTGTTTGCAGTCTCACTGTTTGAATGTCTACTATGTATCCATTAATTTTGTAACTTGAACAACTACATCCAAGATGAATACATGTAATTTATCAACTAGTGATTTTTTAATGTTTTTTTTTTCTTTTTTTCTTTTAGAATTCTGTATTGTTGATACCCTTTTTCCTGTTTTGCTTTTTTTGTCTTTAAATGAAATTTTTAAAAATGTGTAATTGTACTGTAACAAAGAGAAGAAATAGGAAGTGCTATAAAAGATATAACTGCATGTATATTTAAGTGTGTAGGATTGATAACCATGTTTCTAAGTTCTTGTTGGATTGTTGAACAGATCTGTTTGCAGTCTCACTGCTTGAGTGTCCGCTTTGTGCACTTTAATTTTGTAACTTGAACAACTATTTCTAAAAGAACAATATGTAATTTATCAACTAGTGATTTCTTACTGTTTATCTTTTTTATAATATCTATAATATTTCTCTCCTTTTTCTGTTTTTTCTCTATAAATAAAAAAAATCCAAATGTAAAAATTTGCTTTAAATTACTTTTATTTCTGTTTCTGACTTGTGACATTCTGCAGTTTATTTTTGTTGCTGTTGTGGACAGGTGCAGGATTACTAACAATTTTGCAGTTTCCAACTGTCTTACTCATTTTCAGTCCTTCATTTACATAAGAGTTCTTTGAACTTACCTCTTCATGACTCTTATGAAATACGTTAACACTTTGAGCACGTGTTAATGCTGATGATCTGCTTTAATAACCCATCACTGCTGTAACTAAATTCTACTTTCAGCGTTGCTATTTCTCCCCTCGGTAATGGTGGTGGTAATACTGTGCTGCAAAAAGCTATAATTTTAATATGTAACACCAAGAAGGCTACCAAAGAACTTTCAAAGTCCAAAGGTATTTCTAGCTAATCAACATACGATATACTGAGTTCTTCTTATTAGCAGTACAATAAAGTTTTCTTGATAACCGGGATTTTACACATGAGGATTTTTTTTTTTGCACAAGAGGAATTTTGAATAAGCAATATATTATTAATTGTACATTGGCGAGAAGACATTTTGTGGCTACCATCTACCAAGATGATGTTTATTTCCTAAGTGTTTCCTGAAGTCAAGTTTATATACACATATATTGGAAATCAATTCTCACCAAATATTCAGAAATATCTAAATTTAGGTTTTACTCCAGAAGTACAGAACATTAGCTTAATCCACCTTTAAATATAGCTGTTGTCTTTATTTATATAACTAGGTATTAAACTCTGAAGAAGAGATCTAGTCTCAGGAAAGATCCTATCAGTAAAGGGAAAATAATGCCCATTATGTGGAACTACTGCTGTTGTTCAGAAAGAAGGTATAGTAAGGAAAATAAGATACATCACCTCTAAAGACTTTTTAAGATGTATGTACAATCAACAACTAGAAAATAGGTTTAATGCAAATGTAATCTTTAAGCCCTCCATCACATGTGTAAGCCACAGAGTTTCAATTATTTAGGTTAACTCCTGTTATATGTGTTTTGCCTAAATTGTATATTGACCAAGAAAGGAATGCCAGCCCATTCACATTGCTTACATTAAGATCCTAGATTAATATTTGTCAGAGTTGATATTTATTAAAAATATTTAAAAAGAAAACATGTATCAATATTGGAAGGCCAATAAAAAGCAACTGTACAAACTATATTCCCAAGAAACTCATTAGCATGAAGAATAAAAATAAACAAATATGAATAGTCTTATGGAGTTCCAAATTGGGACATATTGCCAGCAAAGGTTGCAATCAATGTTGATGAAGAAAATTTCAGAAAGGAGTGATTGGGAAGAAGTAATGAATGATAAAATTTCAACTACTTCCATGAATTTGTTAATTTTGTGTATTTTTGTTTATTTTCATTATTAAAACAAATTCTTAGAACATAACCCAGATATTTTCTTAGGTAGAGGCCTTAGGCAAGGGTGGATATCATAGAAAAACATATTTTACATAAATATATAGCAAAGAGGGGCTTTGCTGTTAATATTGATAACCACATTATGAAGACAGATTAATGTCGATGTGCACTTTCTTTTTTTACTAAAATCTACTCAGATTAAGATATTCTAGAACTAGAAAGTCATATTCAAAACCGGAGTTAGAAATCTTGTCAATGAGGCTGGACATGGTGACTCATGCTTGTAATCCCAACACTCAGGAGACTGAGGGAGGACGATCATGGGAAGTTCAAGACCAGCCTGGACTACATAAGAGACCCTGTCTCAAAAGACAAATAAATAAATAAATGTTTTCAATGAAAAAGATAGCAAAGAGAACAGAAAATAAGGTTCAGCAATGCTTAAACAGTTAACACAAACAATTAAAACCTCCTAGAAATTAATGCTGTCCACAGAGCATCTCTATTTTTATCTTTAACTATAAGCAATATTTTACCTGTGCTGATTCAGAGCTCACATTCTTAACCTATGGTACTAAAATAGACACTACAGGCACTTGAAGTCCTTTTAGTAAAGATGATTTATAAACTCCTTTTACTCAGTTAAATAGAAGTAAAATTATTTGGATAGGTACACCAGAGTTAAGGATGAAGATAATGTTCCACTTGGGAACCTGTGAATTTTACAGAAGTGAGGAAACATATGAAGTTATTCAGGCAACTATGAGAATAAAATGACACTGCAATTATTGTCCACTCAGCATATACTCAGCAAATTATCTACCCTTTTTCTGATTTTATTTTTTGAAATAGCTTTTTTCCATAAATGTTTCCATAAATATTTATGAATATATAAGTATATATGCACATATATATTTGGTAAATGATTGCAATATATAAGAATTGCAACCTTTGGGAATATCCCATCTTAATCATTTTACTTCCTGATCTACTCTTTTTCCTTCTTCTCTCTTTCCCAGATCCCCATACTTCACTATTTCAACCAAAATAGAGCAAGCATAGTACCAATATCTTCAGTGATCTTGGAATGCTTTGTTGGCAAAATATTCTGAAATGATATAACAACAGTATTAGAGTAACTATATCTTCTATCAGTCACAAGAGCTACTGAAAATACTCTGGTAAGTCAGAAAGAAGTGATATTAAATCACATAGCTTAGTTTCCTTGAAGGTTCAAATACTGTAATGTTTAAAATAATGAACATTTTAGATAATTTTCACATTCAGCATATGCTGAATCACAAGTGGAAAGGAAAAGGAAATTTGAAGAAGTTTTAATTAAATTTGTGTAAATAATCTTTCTTATGAGATCAGATATTAACATTTTAAAAATTAAAACAAATTGAGAATATAATATAAAACAAAACAGGAAAAATCCACCTGTTTAATGTTAAACAATTGAAAAACAACTATTGCTAACATATCAATGACTCATTTTATTATTGAGAACTTTTTAAAAGTTCAAGAATATTTATACATAATTTAGTATCTTGCATATGTTGAATCTTCAGTGTTGTCTTATTTTTTGTTTTTATGAGTATCAGTAATAACTTTTTGCAACAACACAATTTGTCTTATACAGTCTATGTACCTTTAAGGAAAATAATGCTTTTTTGTTAGAGTTTGTTTTTTCATTTTAGTTTGTTGATTTCTATGAAATCACTATATTAATTGATTCATGTGTGCCATATTTATATATTATTAATAAAGTAAGTTTTACATATTCAAATCATAGTTAACTCTTTCAAGAGGGCTAATTAAAATTCAGTAAGCCTAAAAATTGTGAGTGAACTCTTCCCACTTAACCAACATTCATACATTATGCTTAAATATCTCACTTAAATATCTCACTTAAATATCTCGCTTAAAAATGTGTGTGCATTTCTGCATGTGGAATGCATCTTTTTACAGGTGTGACTTGCTAATCATTTTGTACTAGTTTGTAAGGAATCAAATCATTATTTCAAGAAGTTCTATCTCCATGTGGAAAGACTGAACTCCTTAATGTCAACCTTGATTTTCTCTCTAATAATATTTCTCTTAGATTTATAAAAATCTGCAAATTTTCTTAACAATAATGCTAAAAGTGAAAAATGATTGGGACAATGTCTCAGTCAAAATGTGCAATTTTCTCTCTACTTTTCTAAAGTTGGGCACCTTAAGGATTCTAATTACATATAAACACAGAAAGCATACTTTTAAAATCACACTGTTCTAGAGATGAAAATTATAATTTGGTTTGAATTTGTTTTATTACTTGATTATTTCAAATTGCTTTAAATTTGAATTGGTCTCATATTGATATGAATATTTATAGTATATTACAGTTTCAACTATTTCTAGGAAATATTAATTCTCTATTTGGATACTTTTACTTACTTTAAAAAAATTTAAGTGTATAAGTTAAATTGTCATCTATCTTCCTTAGTCTCCTCAATAGTGTACCTGAGAGGGAAAGTCTGAATATAGTATGGTGGCCTCATACTGAGAATAGATAGATCAGATTTGCCCTCAGGGAACAAAAGGCAGGAAATAGGGTACAATTTTGGAAATGAATATCTAATTCAATGGTTATCTTTAAGTCATGTTATATCCAAAGCAGCTATGACACACTGAAAATTTTCTAAAAGAGAAAGTATTCCAGTAATATTTTACTTGCTCGAATTACAAAAACTGATTTTCTTCCAAAATAACCAAAAATTTTATGAATTTTCTAATCTTTCTTGAATAAAAAAATTTTATGCAATCACTTCATTTTCTTCTTTCCAGTAACATGGCTTGTGTCAATTACATTTAGAATTCAATACTAAAGAGATTCAGTATGAATCATAAAAGTCACTCACTTGATTCACTCTTCTTTATTTTCTGTAATTTTCTTTAATGCTCTACAGAACTGGAAAGCACAGAATTGTTCAAAGTCACATAGTTTTAATCTAAATTAAAATATATGTTTACACATAGACACAAATCGAGTAATACTTTTTGTTACATTTTAAAATTAGTTCTTCTGAATTAGAACTTTGTCACTTGTGGGAAAAAGCTAAGACTTACTAATAGAGGAGAAAAACAGACTCAAATCTAATAATTATAAATTATAAATGGACCCTTAAAAAGCTTCATCAAATGTTAATGTTGTATTTCAATCTCACATGAACATTTATTACTATGTAGAGTATGAATAAATTTATACTTTTAAAAGTTGGTAGTTTTCTGTGTGATAGGAATCTGATATGCACTGAAAATCTATCAAATTATTTAAGGATGAGGAAGATAGTCAACTTACTCTTTGAATAGCTAATATTCAATCACCTAATATCTTATAGCCAATTTAATATTATATCATATCTAATATCTGAATATCTAATATTTAATCTCTGAATACTTTACATTCAATTTAACTCTGAATATGTAATATATATTTACCACTCATATATGAATAATTTCTACTGAAATAGCCATGTCTAACATTAACAGTGTTAGTTACTGGGCAATTATAGTAAGTCACTATAGAACCACAAAAAACATTGGTAAATAGGTATGTCTTAATAATGATAATCAATCTGAGAATTAGGAAGTCTATAGGTTGACCCTGAAGGAAGAGATAATAGATAAGTAAAGCAAAAGAGTTAATTATTCCATTTGCCTGACTATTAAAACTATATGTGAGATGATTGGCTCTGAATTATATAGGCTTGAGTAGGAATTAAGAATCAGTAAATCATTTTCACTCACTTTAAAAAGAGTTTATCAAGCATTCTGAATGTATCTTAATTTGCTTACTTACTATATGTAATATGTATATTATATATATATGCCAAGATAATAATGAATTACATTGGTTTTTACAACTGGTTAGGGAAAATGCTCTCAAAAGAATTACCCTATGAAATATGAAATGTTGAAGTGGCATTTCCCAGTAAGGAACTCCAAGTAAACAAAGATGATCAGTGCTCTCAACACATTATTAGTTTTTGAACACTACTTTTGAACTTTAACCGGCATTTAAATAGAAATTCCACAAATATCAAATTAGATGCTACCAAACTTACCTTCAAATATATGTTCATACCAGAGGATTTATACATATGTTGCTCTTTTCTCCATAGTACTCAGGCAATGCAAAGTACCATTTTTTGGTACTTTTGGGATTATGTTACAAGGCTAAAAACATGGGGTGCAGGAAATGTATATAGAGAAAGCTGGCTACCTTTATTTGGGTACTTGAAACATACAGTGTTCCTGACAATGTTTGTATTTCTCCATCTGCGTACTTTCCTTTTCTACAAACGTTCCCACCCTGCAACCTGTGAATGGCAGCTGGTCTGTGGGACTTTTGGCAGAAACACTTGGCTGTCCATGCTGTCAGGGTACAAATGTTTCTACCACTATAATGAATGAGTTCCATTCTGAACATTTGTCAGAAAAATAAATATAGATGTTGAAACAAAAAAATTCACAAGGATCATAAACCCCTCAGGTTTGTAGTTCCTTATTTGATTCAGGAATCATCTAAGGGGAAAAGTTGTGAGAAATCTTCTGTTGCTACTACCAGTTTTGCAAATTTTAATGTTTGACTATTAAGAAATAATTTCATCTCTTTGCAGAATCCCTAACAAATATATTTACTGTATGAATTTTCACTGGAACAATTTTTCCAGAAAAACATTTCATAAATGGTAAGTACAGGCAAAACTACTTGTTGTTTTTTAAAGTTATAATTGTGTGACTTAGCCAGAATCCTCACCGACACAGTGTATTCTAATCTCCCCGACTTTGCAATGGATTATGGCCAGTGTTGAACTGTCTTTCAAAGCCTAGAAACCTTTATTTGTTTAGTGAAGTGGAACATAATTTCTTTAATTTAAAACAATTTAGAGGCAATTTATCATATCTTGTTGGCATGCATTTTCACATTTGACTTTCAGTAGGCCCATTTTCTTACTCTTTTCAGATAAGATTATTTTTAAATCTCTGAATAGGGTTTACAACCTTCATGGATTTTCATCACAGCTCTCCTCTTCATATGTAATTCCTTTCCCATTTATTGTCTTTCTCCAAGAAGCATCTGTAGTCTTCTAATTCATAATTTTTTTTCCAATTGAAATATTCTGCATGTTTACTAACACACCTCATTACTGATGAGACTTTTTTATCATGTTTACAAACATAATCTGCTCTAATATATGGGAGATTCATGCCATGCCAAGTATTTGTGAAAAAATAAATGAATATTTAGCTAATGGTCATTCAGAAAGTCAAATATTTAAATAGGTAAATAAAACTTTATCCTACATATGGTCTGATGTTTTCATATAAATATAGAACTACATATATAATTGATTTTTTAATAATTCAAATAGTATTTGCCATCAGTATGCATAATTACAGGCATGATTGTTTCCTGTGTTTTCAGTTGATACTTTAAAGAGAAAAATACTAATAAAAAATATTCCTCTATCCAGTGTACTGTATTAATCAACTAGTGGAGTTCTTTCATGAAAGACTGATTTTACCTACATCTTCATTAAAAGCAAACACAAATTCAACAAAACAATAGTAAAACTGGAGGTGCAAACTTTATACACATTCTCAATAAATAAAGATGACAAACCCTACCACTAGTTGAACACATATATAATTTATAAAGCTCATAATGATTCTATAAATAAATAACATTATATTCATTTAATACACAAATAATAGTAGGGATAATTGACTTACTAATTTTATGCATAATGGCACCAGTTTCAGAGCAGTAATATTTGTATTCTAAATACTGTTTGTCCCATACACTCTGTTTCTTCTAATAAAACAAATGTATATCAAATGAATTCACTTTATTAAAATTCTTACTGAAGAGACAGTGGTGTGTCATGAAGAATGTCTATAGACATGTTATTCACAGCAAGTTCAATACCTGTCAAATCAGTTCGTACAGCACTAAGTAGTTACATGGCAGAACTGAGTTTTCAAAGTGTCACTCAGACCATGATGGGATGATGCGTACACTTTCACAAACTAAACCAGGAAGATAGTCAAAAATTTCTATTCTCTAAGTTTCTAAAAGTATAAATCCGAGTTATTTCAGAGTTCTTTTTACTAAGATCTTGAGTAAAATTTTGGGATGTAAGATGGAATTCATTTACCTTTCATCCAGAAAGATTTTTATGTGTGGCTAATTATTATAAAATTATATCTGATAATGGATTGGTAGATAATAGACAAAATATCTCAATAGGTATTAACTAAAGATGTGCCAGAGGCAAACACACACTTTATTATTAAATACCCGGTAAAAGTACATTAGACCACAATGGTTTCAATAATACTGCATGGCTATTAGAGTCATAGAAAAATGACAAAGAAATACTAAAAATAGCAAATGGTTGTGAAGATGCACTGTAACCAAACTCTCATATATTGGATGAAATGATTTACAGTTACTTTAAAACTATAATTTGACAATGTTCAATTGAAGATAAACATTGAAAAACAATTTACAAGTCTTTTGTTAGGTTAGATATGCACTTAAAATATGACCCTGTAATCCTATTCCTAGTTGCAGATTTAAGATGCATTGAGATTAATATTCACAAAGGAAACTTTAGGCAAAAGTTTATAATAAGTTTTCTTTTATTGGCCAAAAAATGTTCCCACAAATAATGCAAACTCACTAAGTAATAAACAGATCCTGGTATAACTACACAATGGAATATTAATTTTTAACAATAAGGGGAATATTGATGATATATGTAACTGACTGTGTGAAACTCAAATACAGTATAATAAATAAAAAGTCAAACTCCAGAAGAAAACCATAGGCACAGAACTCTGATTAGTAGTTCATGGAATGTGTGAGGCTGACTTCAATGAAGTAGGCAGATACTTGTATTAGTTACAAAATATTTCTCCATCTTGATGCTCTTATTACTTATACAACTTCATGTAGTTGGCAAAAATCACTGAATTTTACTCTAAGATCTGTGAATAGCATTTCATGTGATTAAATGCTAATGTGACTCTAAAAATACATTTTATTCTTACATGGAAATTAATGGTATTTGGAAGTAAATGTTAACACAAATTTAAATAATCAAGGAAATAATTTTTAATCTTTCATGCATTTTATTTCCAATTTTTAAGTATTAAAAGCATATAATAATATATAAAAGAATGATAACTATGCAAATATTTTTTTAAAAATCAATACAAATTATGTGGAGACATCATGATAAATATTTGAAAATATTTTATACAATAACTTGTAGTGCAAAATATAGAAAAGACATGTGTGAAATTTCATTTTCTTTGATATTGATGACCAATAGTCTTAGCGTCACTTGTAGAGTATCTTTCTTCTATTGAGTTGTGTCGCACCATTTAACGTCCTTTGCTACACTAACAAGATTTAATCCATACTCTTATTATTTTCCATTAATCTATGTGTCTCTTCCTCTCTGATACAATATTGCAGTTATTAACAATAGTAATAGTATTTCTGAAACTAGGAAAAGATCCATTTAATCAAGTTCTTTTTATAAAAAGTATTTTAGCAATTACAGTTACTTCAATGTCCAAAAAATTTAAAATGATTTTATAGAATTCTACCAAGTTATCCTCTTGACGTTTGCCTGAAAATTCATAGAATTTATAGATCAATTTGAGCTTCACTTAGATTTCCTTTAGCTTTTCTCATGAAAGATTTTTAGTCTTTTGTTCCCATAAAGTGCAGTACGTTTTGTTGTACGTACTGATAAGCTGTTTATGTTTTTTTGACATACCACTTTAAATATTAAACAAAACAAGTAAGTTCCAAATGTTAATTACCAGTGTATAGAAATAAATTTGATTTTGGAACATTGATTGAAATATATGCTATAAAATTCAACTTTAGTGTTAAATCTATAAACTGATTTTTTAATTTTTTAAATTGTCTCTTGAGAGTTTCTACTTAATAATGTCTTTAAAACAGATAATTTCATTCCTTCCACTCTAATATGGATGCATTATGTTCCATTTCTTCACTTATCACAGTGTTTAGGGTCCACTTTCATTTAACACATTTTTTTTAATCAAATAAAATAGGTTAGGTAAATCGCTAAAAAATAGGTGACCAGTGTGTGAAGCACTTGGAATTTTTTGTCAAGTCTATCTAACATCAAACTCTTGACATGTCACCACTTGACAACTAACATTGAGTCAATGGCCTTTTCTGCATTATTTTGTTATATACATTATTTTGATACATACTGAGATCCTTGTAAACTTATTTTAATGATGAAATAGTGTCATTGCATATTTTTTAAACATTTCACCAAAGTCTTAAGTAACTCAACTCAAAAGATTAAAATTAATTATCAGACCTCACTACTTTTTATTAAGTGGGTATATGACTGGGGGGGTATATGAAGTAAAACTATAAGCAAAAGAATCAGAATGAATTAAAATGAATGCACACAATGATCTTCACAAATTAATGATAAATGTCAAAAGTGCAGCAATTCAAAGCAGCAGATGTATGAAAGTATCCATGTGGAGTTGTTTAGCAATACTTTGCAACTGTTTCTATTACTATTTGGTTATAATACATGCATACATATGCTGTTAGTAGATTTGTCAACTATATCTACTCGTTCTTAATTACCATGTCTTTCCCTCATTACTTTTTATTACTACACATTTAACTGTATGTGGGAATAAAGACAAATTCTTTGGTCATAAACAACAAAGTGCAGAGTCTAAATTACAGCCAACTTCAGTGATAAAAAAAAAAAACTATGTTGCATGAAAAGCCTAGGAAATTTTGCTATGCACAAAATATTCATGCTAGCATCTGTGGAGAATATTTCCTACTTAAAAAATCAGTACTTTAAGAAAACTTTATTTTGAATATTACACTGACTAAATTATGTTTCAAAATTAGTATGAATTAAAGCATGATTGCCTTACTAATTTAGTCCGTAATAATTTGATTTATGAATTTTTCTTTTGGTGATTAAAAAGTATGTCATTTTAATAACATAGTATATTCCAAAAATATATTTTGTACGAACAATAACAATTATAAATTATTTTTCGTTAAAAAGAAAACTTGTAATGAATTATAAATTTTAACATTCATGTGATTGTATAATCTGTATTTAGGATTTGCATTAACAAAGTAAACTTTTGTATAAAACAATTTATTTCAAGTGTATGCTATGAAAAATAATTTTAAGAACACTAAATTTGTATCATGAGCACTTCCTCTAAATCCTACTTCTGTTTTAAAAAGACAAATAAGAACCTTCAAAATGATCTTACTTTCATAATCATTTCCAGTAACCGAATCATTATCTATATCTTTTATAAAAGAGCCAGTTTCTCCTTGTTGTTTTATATAGAGTAGATATCTGGTTTACAGGTTTTATAAAAATCAAGTTACATTGAAGTAATCATTTTAGTATCATTGACAAATGTGTGACAAAGTTCTAACTGATGGAATGCTTGTAATTGTTCCTGTAATAAAAGGATGATTTCAAAACAGTCTCTGTACTTGTGGCAAGATATTTAGGGAGCAAAAACACTAAAATTAAAATCATTTAATGAACAGGACAGGCAATTTGTTGGGAGGTCTTGAAGCTGAAAATTGAACACACACGCAGAGCTGCAGTGTGGCGGGGCATGGCCCATCCAAGAACAAAGAGACATCTTAAGGGCAAAGTACAGTCACAGCTGAGGACACCTGGCTTCAACCACAATTAACTAATTAAAAACTGTAGCTGCAGGCATTTCACTACTGGAGCAAAATGCAACCTGGAGACTTTCTCCTAAGACTCTTCTCCTAAATTAACGTAAGATTGTTCTCTTAAATTAATGTTACTTGGAAAAGTCCTTGAACCACCCCCAAGGTCCTGCTCAGTTTCCTACATTTTCCACTCTAACCCTTTCCTTGTTTGAAAACTAAATAAATAAGGGCCACACAGAGGCATTCCTTGTCTCAGCCCCCAGAGTCTTGAACTCTGCTAGTGAGTTTTGATCCTCGTGGAGCCCTAAGATCATATCACTTGTCTCGTTTATTTAAGGCTTCACTTCACTATTGGGGATCTTGGCCAGGTCCCTAACAGCAATATTCCTTCTGTGTGCAATCTATGCTGGCTGAGGCAGACAAAAAGTCAGTTGTGGAAATAAATATATAAACAAAAATTAGCTTATATTGAAATAAGTGAAATTTTGTGCTTATATTTTCAACACCAGTTCCTCTAAAATACTCAGTTTCAACACCCGTTCCTCTAAAATACTCAGTTATAGCTTTTGGTTAACAACTCAAGGGAAAATAATGTTAGAGAAAAATAAGAAGGAAGCTGTAAATTAAACTACATTGCAGAAGAACCAAGTTTTCTTTTTCTATTTTCGCCTTCTGAATATGCTCACATCCCAGATAAGTACTTTATTTTACAAACAAGCTATGGCATTTGGGACTTAAGACTATTTCCACAGAGCAACCAAAATGAACTCTTAAATACATGTTGGCTCCTATCATCATCCTGCTTCAAACTCACCACTTAACTCCTGTTACAAGGAGGATAAAAACCTCAGCTTCCTGCTCTGACTGCTTTCATGTTCTCCTGCATTTCCAACTTTATTTCATACCACTCACTTCGTTCTCCTTTCATTAATTACACTACTCTTTCTTGGGTTACTCCAAAAACCACTTTCCCTCTTCATTGACAGGAAGTACTCTTCCTATTTTAACCTATCTCTAAGTGGATAATTCCTTTGTAAAATTCGACTTTCAATTTGTGTGTGACCTCTGAAAATAACCTTCATACACCAACCATCGTGAGCATTATGGTTTCTGCCACAATAGTAATGATTTTTATTATTTGCCTGCACTTTATGATAATGTGTCTCAGCTCTAAGCTAAAGATGGTGAGATTGTTTTTTCTAAACGCATCATAGTTCACCAACTTCTTACCACAGTCTTTCTTTTTGAGACAGAGACATGTGATCCTGGTGAACCTTACTCAGGTCATCATAGAAATTACTTCACTAATATTTTAAAGAAACTTTACTATGTTCTTTTCCCTGACTCTTATCCGGATCAAGAAATCATGAAGAGTCATAAGATCATAGATTCTTTCTTATGAGGAATGTGATGTTAAATCTGTTCCTTATGATTATCACTAAATTGTTGATTCAAAATAGTCACTATTTTTGCCAGTATTTTTGTACCATTCAGCTGAATGTACCTTTCCTGATATACAATTATTTTAATGTCACTATTCTTTAGTCATTTTTTGTGCAAGTATTCCATTTTATTTTGTGCCTTGAATTTGTTATTTCTTTAAATTATCAAAATTTATTTATCTAAAAATATTCATCTTTTTATATTTTTACCTGTGAACCCCAAAAATAAGAATATTAAAAATAGCTAATTTTCCCATATTAATTTATTATGAACAAAGAAGAGACATATAGTAGGTAAAACTTTTGTGTTAGATAAGTGAAGAAAGTGGTTTAAACCAATACACTAGATCTGAGTTAATCCATTTATATCGCATGCATTAAACTGTGTCCCCTCATTTCTCAACTGAAACATTGGAAACACAAAGAACATTGTCACAAAGTTCCAAAAGTTGCATAGTGTTTTATAAGAAATCCTTATCCTCTCTAAACAGTCCTAGAGGATAATTGGTTCATACTATTTTTAATTATTGATGTAGTAGTTTATTGCTAAGTAAATTGTACAAATTGATTCACATTTTCTTGCTTTTTTTACTTGGAACCCTTTATTTGTTCCCATACAGGACACCAAGTTGCATTTTTTTTCCCTCAGTTTCTTCTTGCCTGGAACAATTTACTTTCATTCCTTCATTTATTTCTTACTTTTGTAATACAGATTGTTCCCCCCCTTCCAATAGTCCACCCCACAATCCACTGATCTTCTAAATTGTTAATTTTTTTTTTTACTTTACATACATTGGTTTATTATTGTTATAGAATTCTATGGGTATTAAAAATGCACATATTTTTTGACTGTGTTCTTCTTTCTTGAAGAACTCTTACTTGATTTTTTTAACCAACTCAATAAACTACCTTTCCTTTGAAGAACAACCAGTTCTTATTCATCAGAGAATAATAACTGTGGACACATTTCCAATAGTGGGCTTAAAATACACCACTGTGTCCCTTGGGAAGGTGCACTTAGTCTGTTCTGCTGCTTCTAGCAGTGACCAATGCTTCATATGTTGTAGCAAAATAAAGAGTCTCATAGCACAGTTTTCTAGCAATGTAGCACTAAATGATGTAAGGTGTTTCTCCAACTGATAGCTTTTAGTGGTAGAAATGTTATAGAACTATACAAAGAACAGAATATTTCTTATAAGTAGTCACTGTGCAGTATATTTCAATTTAAATATTAAATTGATTATTAATAAGGTCTACTATGAATAATTCCAATTTTTACTGTGGTAAAATATACAAAATAAAATATTGTATTTGCAATATAATCCATTCAAAGTGTACAGTTTAAATAAATTAAATTTAATTAATTAAATTTGTAACTGTGTACAAACATTACTACCATTCATCAGCATAACTTTTCATTTTATAAAACTGCAGTTCTATACACATTAACAACTCCTATTAGTCTCTCCTCAGTTTTTGTGTCTATATTTACTATAAAGCATATCATAAAAGTGTATTATGCAGTATCCCCCATTTGCGATTTGCATATTTTACTTAACATAATGTCCTCCAGATTTACTTATATTGTGGAATACGTCAAATGTTTTAGTTGTGTAATGTTCTTTTATACATGCATACTGTATTTATTCACACACATCTGCTGATATACACAGGGTCCTTCTACATTTCAGGAATTATAAATTGTGCTGCAGTAAATATGGACGTGAAAATATTTTCAAGATCCTAAGATCCTTATTTCAATTCTTGTGTCAAATATATATATATATATATATATATATATATATATATATATATATATATTTGCTGGATCATAAAATTGTACATTGTTAATATTTTAAGGAAGAAATCACCATGAATTCTATAATAAATATAACTGTTTTAAATTCTCCCCTAAAATGAACCACAATTTTGATTTCTCAACTTCTTGACCAGCACACTTTTTTGCTTTTTCATTATAGCTTTGATTTACATTTACCTAATGATTAGGGAGGCTTGGCATTTTTTCTTGTAATTACTGGCTTTTGAGCTTCAAAATGTTCATTACTCATAAATATCTATTCATTAAAAAATGCATTTAGATCTCTAAGAGTTGCTGAGGTCCTAAAAGTTTCAGAATTTCTGAAAATTCTTAGTTCAAAGTTTCCTCTCAGACTCAGGAAAATTTCTGAAAATTCTTAGTTCAAAATTTTCTCTAAGATTCAGGAAAATTCTTAGATGTGAGAACCTATAAAACTAAAAAATAAAAGTAAACACTTTTAATTTAAAATGGCACAGGGTAAACATTCTCATTCCAAAAGAGATAAATAGGGGGATAGAAAAAATGTGGAACAAAGGAAGACTCAACCCAACAAGGAAAATATTAAGTACTGAAGTTCTGTGTCTAGCACCTGGCATAAGCTGTGGCAAGATGTGAGCTCCAAAGGGATTGGGTGACCCCTTTCCTAAATTATTATCAGTTGTATCCCTCATGGCTTATCTCTAATGTTGCTTTCTTCACTGCCTGTGACTTTCTTCAGCAGATATTCAACATCCTAGGAAACTTCCTGAGCTCTCAACACCACTCTTGGCTTTACTCTTACAGCTCACACACTGCCATTTAGGTATATATTATCTGGATTCCTGGACATTCTTCTTAAATATAGATGGCAGCAGCACTGATCCCACAGCTCCTACATATTGCATGCCTACAAAACCAGCACCATATAGGTGATGGCAAGGTCTGCCACCAGATAAACAGTAGGCTGGTCTCCATGGAACATGGTTGCAGAGGCCTCCAAATACCTACATAGTTGAACAATGAAACTAAATCCTGGGAAACCAATTCCCTAAGAGACTTCTAGATCAAAATGTGTCCTGAGCTTTCTAAATCAAATTAATTCTTTCTCTTTTGCACAGTTGAGTCTGGGATGGGTGGAGTTTTGATCTTTCTTCAGACACCTTCAAGGAATTTTTCCTATTGACTTGATATGTAAAGTAATTGATTCTATTTTAGTTCTAATTTTTTCAGCAACCTACCTTTCCTGTGTTCTATCTTTTCAGGTGTCTTCTCTATGGTGCTCCTAACTGTCCTTCATGCAATCTATCCCATTTTCTATTTTGACAATCTATTCCTTTTCTGTTTTCCCCTTCCTCTTTCTTAATTTATTTTTTGAAGGTGAGAGAATATCCCTGTCTACAAAATGTGTGAAACACCAGCTTTAATAAAAATTTACATAAAGTAATGTTAATTTATATTTATTAAACTGATAAGCATATTTAGTTTCTAAATTGAGATGAAAATGAATAGTAGAAATTTAGACTCTATCCAAGTCATTATACTCAAATATCTTACAAGACTATTCCACAAATGATTCCTTATGAGATTTAGTAATCATTTTTACTTGTTTTAACTTCAGCTCTATTCTCAAGTAATTACCTAAGGAGGAGTAATTGTTTAAAGCATATGTCTATGAAAAACATTAGAAGCAAAGAAACTTAGATGAAGCAGTTTTAAAAAGTTCATATGTGTGATAGCTTTATTTAACACTGCTGAAATTAATTTCTTTTCAACTTTAATCTGACTGCTTCATATTCACAATATTTGTCTTTTTAGGAAGATTTCACAGTCTGCCATATTAAATATTTATATCATTTTTATAAGAATCAAAATTATTACCATTTCTCTTCTCACTGATTTTAAAAATGAAACTGCATGAGTAATTCATAGCTTTTTTAGAAAAGAAAAATGACTTCACACAGAGCAGGAATATGCTCACCTGACAAGCAATCACTCTAAAGTCTCCATTAGCTCAATCAGAAAATGACTGCACAGTAAAAAAATATGAGGGCTTGGCATCTATTACCCACATTGCTGTAGTTTGACAGACTTACAGCAAAAAAGTCTCATTTTTTTCCCTCACTGCCTGATAATATTCAAGCTATATTTTTCAATCACTCTCTTGTGGTTAGTATAATTCTTTCACCTTGAAAAACAAAGATAAGTCAGAGAAGGGGATAGACAGGAGATAGATTGTCAACCGAGAGTGTAAGAAGGAAAATTAGCAGTGTTGTAGAGGGAGAGATAAGAGATGAAATAAAAAGTTGAGGATCGATTTCTCTGGCAGTTGAAAAAGCAACAATAAAGGTAGTAAAATTGTTAAACATGAGTATAGATTCATGATAATTTCTAATATCAGCAAATAACCTACACATTCTTTGGATAAATTGTAGTTGATAAAAAATATAAATGATAGCTAAGGAAAAACAATCTGATAACTAATGTGACATAGTGATTTATGACATATCAGGTAGATGCTGTCTGGGGAAATTTTTCTACATAATATTCTATATTTTTTTCTGTGTGTTGTGTTCACTGCACAGAGAAGGTGTACTTGTGGCAAGCAAAGGAAGATAACAAGTCCTAAAAACGTGTAGTAAGACATATAATTTTATTCCATTTTACCCGAGACAAAAAGGATTCTCAAGCTCTTCATGCATGCTGCAAAATTATCTTTTAAAATTTTATCACTATATAAATAAATAAGAAAATAAAATAGTATTGTTTACTCATTTATTCAAGTTAAGGATGGTCATTGATATATAACAATAATGTAGTCTATATTTCAAAAAGTTAAAAAATATTTTGAAAGCTTTTACCATTAAAATATCATAAGCAAATATTTGCGATTGGTATATTTTAACTCATTTAAATGTCATACAGTGTATGCATGTATTGAAATACTCCATTACCCCACTAATACATCCAATTTTGTCATCTCATGAAAAGTTAAAAATAAACTTAATCTTTAAAAACCACAATAAAAATAAGACTTAATAAGCATTTTCAGTCATTTTTGTATGAAAAATTTGTTTTTCTTCTTGTTTTACTTCAACCTACCAGTATTTAGCTTATTAGAGAGAACTAATAGTTCTATACCTATGTGTTTTACAACTTAAACCAAATATAACAAATTTTGATACATATTACAATAATTTGTAATTTGTTTTTCTTCTTCCAAGTATTATCCTCTAGTTCATCTTTTAAAACTAGTTTTGAGTGAGCTCCAAAAACAAATCAAGCCGTAGAATCATCAGGACTATTTCTCCAAATTTTGGCTATTTTAACCACTTTAAATTCTATCTATACCCACATTCCTTTTATTTCTAGAATACAGCAAGATTTCTCTATTTCATGTATATTCAAAAATGCTCTTACCATTCAAAGTACTATTTTCATAAAATAATGCAAATATCATTTTTTCCAGGGAAGAGTTTCCTGAAATCTTCTATAAAAGAAGTATATATATTCTATAGAAGTATATATGCAACAGTCACTTTCTTTAATAATATGTTACAGATTCAGCACCTGTGTAACTGATATGTAAACAAATAAATAACAATTATGTATCACTATTGTCTTTTCTTGTCAATTAACTGCCTTATCCAAGAGAATGAACACTGTAGGAGAAAAAAAATGCCCTCTTCAACATTGACTTGATATCATCTAATAGCAAGTCTGTCACATACAGAATAATTAATAAATTTCCAACTCATTGAGTTTTTATATAAACAGAAAACTTCTCTACAACCTTTCTTAGTTAACAAATTGAGTATATTTAAAATTACACTAATTAAACTGTTTACAAGAAAATTACCATGGCATAAAACTTTTAGTTGTTTACAAGGTAATTAGTTCTGCATAGTACAGTGTTAAAATTTTTTTTCAAAATAGTCTGATGAGTATGGATTTTTTAAATTCAGAGCATAAAATAAAGATGAATTTCCATTACCACAATGAAAGTCTTCACTATGGAACAAAAAGAGCAGAATTACTAATAAATTATTTGTGATTTTCATTACAAAAGTTACTTTAATGATGTTAGCATTGGCAAGAATAATCCTATTCCTAATTTTCTAATAAAAAGAAAAAATTAAATCACTTGGAAAATGATGATGACTTTGCCAAAAATCTATAAGCAAAATTCAGGTAAGGAAATACTTTGGAAATTCGAACATAGGTTAATCAGTAGATACAAATGACAAACATCTCACAATATTAAAGGAACAGCTAAATAACATGGACCATTCAATGTTATTCTGAAAAAAATTTGAAAACTCAGTAGCATAACATTAAAAAAGCTGCAATCATTTTCTGTTTTGGTGGAGAAAAAGTATATTGTGTGTCAATATTAATGTAAAGGAACAAAACTAGTCAAGACAAAAGAATCAAGTACAAAATCAAAATAGACAGAGAATCTATATCACTCACGCAAATCATGAGCCAGTATTAAATTTGTTGCAAACAGCAGTAAAAGAATTAGAGGACTGTACCACTATACATTGAAATTGAGGGGAGAACAATTTTGCTATATAAAACTCTGCTTGAAATATAACCTCTTTTGTACGGTAAGGTTTGGGACAACAGTATAAAAATTGAAATTTAAATTAAATTTAATGTGATCCTTGAAAGTGGGCCATGTATCCAGCACATAAAATGAACTGGAACAGAATGAATAAAAATCTCAAAATAAAAGTATAGATTATATTTTCATTTTTTTCTACTTCTCTCTTCTCATAGATTCTACTAATCTAATCATTCTTTAGGTTCTGATAGCATGTAGCCAAGTATATGGAATCACAATACAATAAACGATTTGTGTTAGATTAATTACATTTAAAAAAACAATTTTGTTAGTACATTTTAGACATACATAATGATAACATTCATTAATTACACTTTAATCAATCAAATTCATAAAAAATACATAAATGCTTTGTATAGTTCAAAGTTAAACTTCTATATTGCGGATCAATATGTGATGATCAAAGCCAAATGTTCTCCTACAATAGAGAAAAAGAAATTTTTAATCTTTCCTATTATCAGTTAGTTTTATAAGTGGTACATTTCTCAAGTACTTTTCCCACTTGCCCAAAATTGAATCTTGGAAACTGTATGCATTGTTCCATCTCTTCTACCCTCATTTCCAGATGACTCAAAAAATCTCTGAATTCTTCCATTTCTACTGCCATTACCTAGTGCAAATCCCAATATTCTAAATTAAAATTGTTGTTCAGACATAAACTTTTTGTAGCTAGGTTTTTCCATCTCCATAAAAGACAGATACTCTGATAATTTTTCTGAAAATTTCTTTTGTTACACTAAAAACAAATCTATATATTTTATATTTCTTTTGTGAATTTTCAAATATGCTTTACCTCGACACCTTATTTATCTACAAAAATTTGTTAAAATTCTATGAAGAACTCAAAAGTTTTGTATTACTTACAATTGGTTTTAAATCTAAGTTATCAGCCTTCTGTGGTGGCACATGACTAGAATACAAGCAACCTGGAATACTAAGAGTATTTGAGTTCAAGATCTGACTGCATAACTTAATGAGACTCCATCTCAAGCTTAATAGATGAATGAATGAATGAATGAGTATATAGATTTTCTACAATTTTATTTTAATGTTGATTCTTCTTCAGCTAGCCATCTATCTAATTCATGACAAGTAGTTCTTTAAAATGTATCAATAGATGAACAAATTATTCTCATCTAAAATTTTCTCCTGTCCATTGCCTGCATGCATGTTTATCCTCTTCTCATTTATTATTAGACTTGTGCTCTTTTTAGCTCAAATTGTTGTCTTTTCCTTTTCATAGATTAATTTGTTCCTAGCCTAGTTGCCTTCTATATATACATGTGTTTTTTAACAGAGTAAAAAAAAAACACAGAAATATCAAGAGGCAAACAGAAAAAACAACAACAAAAGCAAAATGACAACACACAATAGCGATACAGGATTTCAAACCAAGATAACAGGAACTTAACACTGGTCACTACATTAAATATTATCTTCAAAATAGTTGCTTAGGTTACCAGATACAGGCATACAAAATTGATCAAACAATAAAAATTCCTGTTGAGCAGTTTCGTTCCTTTTGCTATATCTATTGTAAGTTTTGCACCTCATTTATTCTTTCAGTTTCTCATACTAGTGAGACAATACAGTGTTTACACATGCAAGTCTGATTTATTTCACTTATAAGTATGGTTTCTAGTTGTATCCATTTACTTATAAAAGCCATGAGTTTATCCTTCTTTATGGCTAAGTAGTATTCCATTGTATAAAAATCACATATTTTTTATCCACTCTTCAGTTGATGGGCACTTGGGTTATATCCAATATCTAGTTATTTCAAATCATACAGCTATAAGCATGGGTGCATATATGCTATGTATATTTTTGTATCAGCTGTACTTAACATCTTTTCATTTCTCTTTGTAGTTTTTGTTTAGATCATATATGAACAGTATGTTTTTCTCATGGATTGGCAAATGTATCCATTATATTCCCAAATATATAATAGGGTGTAATTTATCTTAGTTTCTGCTAACATATAAACATACAATCTAATCACATATATAAAGTCTCCATAAATTTTGATTGGCTGAAACAACCACTATACTTGCTTATACTGAAATAATGGTTGCACTACACAGCTCTTTACCATGCTGCCTTTTAATATATCACTAATATGAGCCAACAGTTTGCCAACAATCATTATCCAAGCAGTTTAATAATACTTAAAATTTGATTAATATTAAGAACATTTCTACAGAGGCTTAATACGTATAACAAAATCTTGAAAAATAACTTCTCTACTAGAAAGTCACCTATTTTAAAAAAAGACTTACTACTAAATATTTGTTGAATTTAATTTATGGTATGGATTAAAGTTATTCCCAAATTTTGTGACTATGGAAAAAAAGATTTCAATTTTACTTACAATATTGTGTGCAAGGAGTTTAGGAAGAACACTCTTGAGCAATTTATTTGAAACTGCAGTAGCATCAAACCAGAAGAGTTATGGTCAGGAAACAACTTCTAAATTGGATTCTACAAATCAAATGTTTGGATTTTTGGTGCATATTGTTTGAAACCCCGGCTTCAACTCGGTTTCCCATTTCTTCTTATGAGATGTGAAGTCTGATCCATATCATTTCCTTGGTAAATTACATTTTTTTCCATGGAACTTAGGGTCTTTAAGAAATAAATATTAGGTACCCACTTTCAAGCATTAGCTGATCAACTTCTTAAAAGCTGACCTTGGATGCAGTGTGACGTAACAACCATGCATATTATACTGATCAAATCAGTTGCAAGGAGAGAGCAAAAGTACTGCATTTTAATATTTGAAATATATAAAAAACATATAATAGTCTTTAATTTATTATAGAAAAGGAATTGAAAGAAATTTTTCCTTGAGAAATAGACTTAAGAACCAGGTGTTTGAAATGGCATAATATGAAATTAAGTGTTATCAACCTTCCTCCATAAGAGATTCTGTGATCGCATTTCGGCCTTTTGGCTCAGATCTAGCAAAGAGATTCTATAATCCATCATCTAGTGGCCCCTTTTGAGACTGAGGGACTCATTTGCCCTGCAGGAAGTGTTTTCTAGCTTGAGGGGGTTGAATTGTTGCTTTAGAGTTATTTTCAGTCAAAGAATTCTCTGTAAGGGAATTCCTGCATGGGACAAATCACGTCCAGGGACTGGCCAGGGAAGGCAACCATACGTGGCTCTCTCCATTTCAACTAGGGACCGTGTTGAGTTGGCTTCTCAGCTCCAGAGTCTACAGTGTGTCTTCGTCATAGCTTCTCTTCTTGCTTTTCTCAAAATAGCTTCATTGTTTTTCTCTCATGTTTTTGATTTACACCCAAATTCTCCTCACACAAAACTACCTCATTGTTTCCTGAAGAGTCAACTTGTGATGCTTTTTCTATAGGTGATAAATAGCTATGCAGAAATCTGTAAGTCACAAAACATAGGTATTTATTTTTTGTATTGTAACACAAAACATACTGTATACATTATAACTTGGAATGATAATAAAACAAATGATAAAAGAGACTATTTGAAATATCCATTTGTTTATTTTCAATATTTCTACACTATTTTTAAAGAAGCAGATATTAGGCTACAGCCATAATAGGGATTGAACAGTAATCTATGTGTGGTTTCAGGATGATTTGTTAACAATAATATCTGCACAAAAATATTTCCTTCAAGCTGCAAACACATTACAATGTCATATCTTATATACATTGCTGATCCATTGCTTCATAGGAATTGGGGCTTAACCAAAAACAAAATCTTCATCATCAAGGAGCTTAAGAGTACAAAAAAGGAAAAAATGTAAAATTTAAAAGAGATGAAAAATCACATTAATTTTAAGAATAAAGATATGGAATTGAGTGAGACCAAAGTAATGCAAATGCCATACCAAACTCAGTTCAGAAAAAAGTATTTTGCTTATTCACGAACTATATTTTTCCCTTTTCTTTCACTTACTTAAGCTATGCCTAGATTTTCAAGAAAATAAAAATGTTTAAAGACTGTGAGGTCACATATGTTGACACTAAATGCTTCTTCCCAGAACAAGATGATTAGAATCATATTTTTTTTATCTTACTTGAAATCCACATAAATCTTTCTAGTGATTTTGTTTTTTTTTTTTTTTGGGGGGGGGGGATTTTTTTACATCTGTGTCCTCATTTTCCACAGAAACCATGTAAAACTATTCATTATTCTCCACACCTGCCTGTTATTGTATTTGTTTCCATATTTTCTTCCCTTGCCTCTAAGAAACTGAATTTATCAACATTGGATTCCTCTCACTGTCCATACTCTGTTTTCAAGTATCATTTGCTCTTTAAAATTCATCCATTCCTTAATAGATTAAAAAACTAACATTATTATACAGAAGCTCCCATTTCTATTTCTACCTTTATGCTTTTACTAATTTTTAAAATGTATGTGTTTGTAGCAAATAATGTATTCATCGTGGAAGGCTGGTAGATGTACATACCGCACCTGAATTCTTATTTCTCTTTTCCCTTCTCTCCTTACTTGCTTTTTCTACTTCTAGACCCTTCCCATTGGTTTTTCTAGTATTTCCATTAAATATTTCATATTTATGTTTGACCTGTATGCCCAAAACTTTAGTTTTCACCAGTATATCATAAAATGATTGACCCAATATAATATTTATGTTGTTATCATTCTTACATATTTTCATATTCTATATAATGGTTTTCCTTCAAACAATTCCTTTCTCATATAACCAACTTGCATATAACCATAACTCAAACTTCATTATTAAATTTGACTGGTTACTTTTTTTAAATTTTTACTTACCATGATCTAACTTCTTATAAATCCATACCTGGGCTTCTGTATTTTATTCATTTAAGAAATATTAACTGAGCTCCAGCAGTTTACCAGAATTTACACTGAAAATGAAAAATACAGTCATTGCAAAGACAGATATGGTGACTGAAGTTGAGGATCTTACTATCTGTAAAAAACAATACTATGAGAATATGGGATTTCAGGCTATAGGAGACATAATGAGGCAAGAACTTTGCTTACTTGTCTTTACCTGTTTATTTTCTAACTCATACAACACATCCATCTGTTTCAGTAACCAGAATATAAAGATACTGTTAAATAAAAAAGAATAAAGAAAATTACCAATGCATGACATTTTATTTAAATAAAAACAACACTTCGTGGCATAGAGCACTTTAATAGGCATAAATACATTTTTTTAAATTTTAGTTTAAATTAATGAAACACATTTTTAGGCATCTTGAAACACCTATTCTAATATAATCTTCCCAATATATCGTTGTTCCAATTAATCAGAAATTATGTTTTCATATTGAAATAATTTGATTTTTTTTCATGAATTTATCAAATTTATCAAAATATGTCATTTTTCTTCCTCAAAGTTTTTAACCATTACAAAACATTTGCCAACCTGAAATTCCAAGTCCTTAACAGTTCCAGGTCAGTTACTTCCAAAAGGTTTGTCCAAATAAATGTTTAATGTTTGTTTGTTTGTTTCGTGGGGTTTTTTGTTTTTGTTTTTGGGGTTTTTTTTCATTTTGTTTTGTGGTACCAGGGGTTGAACTCATGACCTTGCGTTTGCCAAGCAGGCACTTACGCCACTGAGCTAAACCCCTGGCCCATTGTTTAATGTTTTTAAAGAATTCATCAACACAATTCATAATAAGATTAATTTATTGTAAAAGAGTAACTGTAAATTTGGACCTGGTATTAGAGTTTCCATATAAGCTACCATTTAAGTATAATGATTAACGTATCAAACAATGTTCAGATTGAAAGATGTATCTCAGGTCTTTTAGCTCACGTTGTTCAACTTCTGTTGCATGTGGACATAGCTCTGCATATCACATCTGCTTGTACAAAAATATTTTTTAAATACACATGGCTGCTTCCACAATGTTCCCAGTAGAGCCTTCCTGACTTAGACTCTGACATCTATGAACCATTATTTGAGTTAATTAAGATAATTGTTTTCCCAAAGACTGCTTAAATACGAAAAAGTTAAATCACTAGGGTAGCTTCCTTTTGTGGATTGATCTGTGCAATGCTATGTGATATTACTTACAGTTCAAGTAATTTGAATTTTCTGACTCTATAACATTCTAAAAAGAGATTTTCTATTGGGAAGAATTGGGTCAAATTTTCTTATAATTTACATAAAATATCTTTTCTCTATTTTAAACTTAAATGATTGCTAGATTCCTTTCTAAATATGATATTTCCTTTAACTAAAGGAGGTATGCTTTAAACATTCCCACATTTGTACAGAATTTTGAGAAGTTAATATATACATATAAGTGCATATATATATATACATACATATTTATGCATATATATACATATAGATATGTAGATATATAAATTTTAGCATAAAGATACAAAGAATTCTTACACGTAAGAATCAATTACTTCACAAATAAGGTTAATCTATGTAACCTATCTTGTATTCATATGTAAAATATATGTATGACAATTTGTTCAACATTTAATTAACATTTTATAAAATTAAACTGATAGTGTTTTAGTATATCTCTTTGATAAAATTTCATCTGAACTCTACAATTTACTCCTTTCATTATCTAAGAATTTGACAGCTGCCAACATGTAGGGAAGAAACTTTCTAATTTTAAATTTATTTCTCAAAACTTCCATTCATAACTTTCATTTCAGCCAATCTTTTTATATGTCTATAGGTTAATTACATCATATTAATTTCATTTTCATAAATTTTTCTCCTAAAGTTTCACATTTTTATTTATATGGTCTATACATTTTTACAACAAATGCAGAAGTCAGAAAAGCATATTTCCTATGAAGTCTTTTCTAAAACTTTATCCTCAACTGTGGCAGATTAATTAATTATCAACATAAGTAAGAATGCCCAGCTGAACTGAATCAGGATGGTTCTGGGCTTGGAATATATACCTGAGGAAGGCTGACAAAATTACATAAAATGAGAATGGGGAGGAGATCACCTGCTGCTGATTTTCTTGGACAAGCTTGCGAAGGCTGGTTTTCCTCATAGGAACTTGGCTGTTCTCCTCAGAGGAGCTCTGGTTCTCCCAGTCACCAAGGATAGCTCTTGTTCTCTTTGTGTTCCCTTGCCCCTCTGCCTTTCCTAGTTCCCCTTCCAATTGAGCATTTATATTCGATTTCATAATATCTAGCATATATTCTGGTCCTCATTTATGCTTTTGGTTTCTCATACCAGAGAAACAATGTGTGATACTTACACATGTGTGTTTGATTTATTTACTTAAGAGTATGGTTTTAGGGTCCATCTATTTATCTATAAATGTCTCAAATTTATCCTTCCTTATGGATGAGAAGTACTTCTTTTTTTCATTCATTGTTTGATGGGCAGTTGCACTGTTTCCATGATTTAGCTATTAAAACTCTGCTGCTAAAAACATGGGTGTGAGCCAAAGACAAAAACACATGGTCATCTCAATAGATGCTGAAAATGTGTTCGACAAAGCGCAACACCAATTCATGATTAAAAAAAAACAACTAAAGATAATTGGAGTAGTCTTTATCTACAACTCATAAAAGTTATCTATGGTAAAGCAACAGCCAATATCATACTAAATGGTCAAAAACCGAAAACTTTCACTTCAAAATCAGGAACAAGACAAGAATGTCTACTATAACCACTCCTACTCAATATAGTTCTGGAAACATAAGCCAGAGAAATTAGACAAGAAAAAGAAATAAAAGGAATAAACATAAAAAAGAAGAGAAATTATCATTATTTGTGGATGTTATGATACTCTACTCAAAAGCTCCACAAAAAGGACTTCAAGATTCAATAACCAATTTTGATAGCAATCTACTGTGACATTTACTCATCTTCTAATTTGTTCAATTGACTCTTAGGTGTGTTGTTTTGCTCGTACTAGGCTGTTTTTAAGATATTCTTTTTGCACTATAATTTCAGGTCAGGGATTATGATGCCCCAGCCTTACTTTGTTGCCAGCATTGCCTTTGCTATTCTAGATGTTTTCTGGTTCTAAATGGAATTTAGGAATGTTTTCTTTAGTTCTGCAAGGTATGCTGAGGGTATTTTGAGCAGGATTGCATTAAATTTGTGTAACAATTTTGGGAACATGACCATTTTCACTGTGTTGGTTCTTCCTACCAAAGAGCAAGGGGTATCTTTGATTTTCTGATATCCTCTTCCATCTCTTTTTTCAGAGCACTGTAATTTACAACGTATAGATCATTTACTTCCTTTGATAGATTGATTTCTAAGTATTTCACTATTTTTGATGCTATTGTGAAAGGCATTGTTTCCCCAATTTCCTTCTCTTTGTGTTTGTTGCTAGTATACAAGAATGCTACTAATTTTTGAGTGCTGAAATTGTATACAGCTACTCTACTGAATTTGGTTATTAAATCTAGAAGTCTTTTGGTAGAGTTTTTGGGGTCTTCTATGTAGAATATCATGTCATCTGCAAATAATGATAATTTTACTTCTTCCTTTCCTATGCTTATTCCTTTTATTTCTTTGTCTTTATCTAATTGCTCTGGCTAATGTTTCCAGAACTATAGTGAGGAGTGGTGATAGTGAGCATCTTTGTCTTATTCTTGATTTTAAGGTGAAAATTTTCAGTTTTTGACTGTTTAGTATGATGTTAGCTGTTGGTTTGTCATAGAGGGCTCTTATGAGATGGAGATACAGACAATCTATTCAATTTTCTGTAGGATTTTTACCAAGAATGAATGTTGGACTTTGTGAGATGTTTTTCCTGCATCTATTAAGATGGTCTTCTGTTTTCTGTCTTTAGATCTGTTGATATGGTATATTAAATTTAGTGATTTACATATGTTGAACTATCCCTAAATCACCAGGATGAATATTACTTGTTCAATGTGAATAATATTCTTAGTAATTTGCTGCATTCTATTTGCCAGTATCTCATTGAAGATTTTTGCATGTATGTTCACTTAGCAATATTGGCCTGTAATTCTTTTTTTTGGTTGGGTCTTTCTCTGCTTTTGGTATCAGGATAATATTTGCGTCCAAGAACGACTTTGGGAATATTCCTTCCCTTTCATTCTCATTAGAGAGTTTCATTCTTGTAGAATTCCAACTGCAAACACACTTAGATACCTTAACTTTGACAAAGGGGATAAACAATCTTGATGGAAAAGATATGTTCTTTAATAAAAGGGGCTAAAAAAACCACTAGTTTTCTACATGCCAAATACAAAAATTAGACCTGTGTCCCACACCAAGAAATAAATTAAATTGAAATGGATCAAGGACCTAAATATTAAAACAGAAGCTCTATACCTGCTGGAAGAGAGAAAAGATAGAACTCTTGAACACATAGTTGTAGGCAAAGACTATGAACAAAACCCAGACCACATGGGAAATATTACAAAGAATCAACAACTGAGATTTCATCTTATTAAAAAGATTTTGCACAACAAAAGGAATGATCAACACAGTGAAGAGACAACCCATGAGTGGGGAAAAAAATTTGGCCATCTGTTCCTCAGAAAAGGGACTATATCAAGCATGTATATAGAACTACTACTAATAATAATAATTAGACTTTCTCCCACATTTAAAGACCTAATCCCAAAATGGACACCTGAAATAAAAGACACATCCAAGATAAAGAACTAGAAATGGTAAATAAATATATGAAAAAAGGTTCAATATCACCAATCACTTTAGAAATTTAAAACAGCATTGAGATTTCATCTCACTCCTGAAAGAATAGCAGTTATTGATAATAAACAAGTAACAAATGCTGAGGAGGATGTGTGCAAAATGGAATGCTTCTCCACTGTTGGTGGGAATGTAGAATGGTACAACCAGTGGGAATGTAGAATGTTGAAAACAAATAATAACATGATAGACTGAAACCCAGACATAATAATAATCACATTAAATATAAATGACTTATACTTAAGTAAAAGAGACAGATAGGGTTTTGAAAAACAAAATCAAACTTTATCAAGATAAAAGAAACCCATTTAAAATATAAACATAAATACCTCTTGCTTAAAAAAAATGTGAAAATGTTCTATGCTAAGGCATCACCAAAAAGAATGAAAATGGATTGATTAAATATCACAAAATATGTTTCAATTCAAATAATATTGTAAAGAAAAACAATGTAATTTAAGTATATGGGATTTGCTATTTGGAGAATATAGTATTTCATGAATATCTATGTTTCTAGTAACAGCTTTAAATTACATAAACAAAACAGTGATGCAATGGAAAAGAGATGAATCTACTATCATAGCCAAAAATTGCAGTATTATTATTGAATAGTTAACAGAACAAGCAGATGAAGAATCAGTAATGCATAGCAAACTTCAGTAGTATAACAGCCAATCAGATGTGACATTCATGAACTATTTCACCTGGCAACTGTAAAGTTTGTCACTTTTAAAAATATTTGCCACATTTAATAAACTATTATGGGTTATTAAGTCTCAATAAATTAAAAAAGGATCAAGCCATACAATGCATATTTGCATAATAGAATAGTATGTAAAAAATTTTCAAATATTCCAAAATCAAAAAGTACAATTTTAAGTAATATGCAGGAAAATGAAGAACTCAGAAAGAAAATTAAAATGGATTGTGAGTTGAATGAAAATGAAAATAAAACATATAAATATTTTTTCAGTTTGTCAAATCAATCAAGAGAAGCACTCTACCAAATATGTTGCAAATCAATTTTTTTCCTTAACACAAATAAAATAAAAAATAAGAGAAAATAGCTTTCCACCTTAAAGTAAGAAGATTATTAATATTATGGTAGATATTATGTGGAAAATAGTAATATTTGGCAGAACATATTTCCTATATCACTATCTGAACTCAGCAATATTTTGATGCACAATCCACTTAGCACTTCTTAAAATAACAAATTATTACTTTTTAAAACCTAGGTATTTGTATAGAATTATAGTAAATGTAATCTAAAATTTTTAAATTATAATAATAGACCACAGTTATTTATTGTGATTCAAGGTGATTTATCATTTAAAAAATCAGAGTGAATATTGTCAAACTTTAAAATACACATTGATGAAATAAATTTGATAATAGTCAAATAATAAACTATTTTGAATTGTTTAGATTCAGAAAACTAAATAAAAAAGATAATAACTTCAACTTAATTAATCTTAGATATTAACCAAGTAATATTTATTGGTAAAATCTTTTTCTTGCCAAGGTGAATATCACTTATGACACCAAATACATTATTGATATAATAGATAAAATATGAAAAATATACACATATTTATATATGATATTTTGCCAACTGCATCTGTAAAATATCTATCAATTTTTGTCATATAGATATGTCATGATATACAATATACATATGAGTTTCAATTGTTTCCAAGACACATTTTATTATAGTCTGATATATTGTCTATGATTTGAACCAGTATAATTAATAAAATTAACTTCTGTAATTTCTATTGTCATGAATACAATAACCTTTGACATTATACATGTGGTCCATTTTCTTGGAGGCAGAAAAAATATTTATTTCCTCAATTATAATTGGTTTATAGATAACATTAAATATTTTATTCAAATAAAATTTCTAAATAAAATAGTACAATTTTAATAATATGCCTATAAGGTGAACTATCTGAGGAAGTAGAGAATAGAAGAAAACATAAAATAAAGTGAAAGCATTTTATATGTCATTATTTCTTTTCTATACTTATAATTTTAAGGCCCCCTTCATAAATTTCAGTGCAATAATAAAACTCTATTTCTAGGTTCCTTTGAAAACAGTTTGGAAATGGCATAAATAAGCAGTATGGTGCTCTGTGGGATGAAAGAAACAACTATGAAATCCAGACACTATTCAGTAACTTATGGCTGGCAGTTTATTTTGCTTTAAAATTCCTCAGTAGGATCAGCTTCATAAGGTCATGTCAAATGCCAGAAATTTTAAGAGGTTACTACTGTAATCTAGAAAATTGTTAAGGTGTTTATCAAAATTAATGCATAAACTTGATGTTGTTTCTCTTTTGATAAAAGAAAACAAAATATACCTCAAATAAAGTGTATATTGTTCAAGAAAATAAAGTTATTGACATTTTAGAAGCATTTTGATTTGATATGTCCTTTACTTGAAAATTATATCCAAAAAGAAGTCTTTTTAAAATTTTTATGATTAGTAGTACATGTGTGCAGTACATAATGATTGTATTCGTCACAGAGAGTTGGTACGTGTAGACATACATACAAGAATAAAAACCACAAAAGCATTTCATTGGATCTGAGAAATTCCATCTATTTGTCTAAAGCAGACTAGAGTACATTGTGAACCAGCCAATAGCAAAGACAATATGTCTTACAGCTAGTATAAGGATGTGTTCTGACCAGATCATTTTTTTGGAAACGTAAGATAATGTATGAATTTGTCACATACCCTTCTTCCAAGTGGTAAGCTGTGGATTTTAGCTGACTAAGACCAGCAGTATGCAGTTTTATGTTTTCACTATATTTTCTGTGTATAAAACTAATTCTCAACAGATTGTACAAATTATCCACTTTGAATTTTGTCTTTGTTAGACTGCAGAAGAGGGGATTTGCCTAAATTGTAGTGTTCTTACTCAGTGATAATCATCTCATTCAGGTCTATTTTCTAAAATTCTATTTCACTTTAGAATCCTTCTATCAGACAAACATACTTGGTAGTCATTCTGGATTTGATATGTCAGAATGTTTGTAATGCTATCTTATACAGGACATTGTTTATGCTACCTTATTAGTCACTTCTTTATTAGGGTAAAAAATTAGCATGCACTCATTCTACTCATTTCACAATGCTATACATTGGATATGAGTTTGTGGAACATTTTTAATGATTAGATGTTAATTTACCTTGAAGATTTATTTTATTCCTGGTGTTTGTTCTCTATGAGTTTTTTTCTCTATTGAAATTTACTTAGGCTCTATTTCTCCTGATAGGACAAACAAAGCAGAATAAAAAGCTCGACTAATAAGTTTATAATATACATATCTGGAAGACTAGTAAGATCTCTGCCTCAACCTTATTAGTAGATGAATATTAAAATTAATTAACTTTTTGATTTGAGAATGAGAACTACAAACTTATTATTTGTGGATCTTTTAAAGAATTTTTTTGTGTTTTAATTTATTTGATTTAAAGAGAAAAAAATCAAAACAGAAAAAGGAGTAGAAACTACAGAATTTCAGAAAAAAAATGAACAGTAAGAAATCACTAATTGATAAATTACATATTGTCTTCTTAGAGATAGTTGTTCAATTTACAAAATTAAAGCATATAGAGTGGACATTCAAACAGTGAGGCTGCAAAGAGTTCTGTTCAGTGATCCAATAACAACTTAGCAACATGGTTATCAGTCCTACACACTTAAACATAAATGCAATTATATCCTTTAGAGCACTTTCTTTTCTCCTTTTACTTTTTAAGCCCATTATCTGTTTAATTATATCCTGTTTCAGGTTGCTCAGTACCTTACTGATCTATTTTGTTGTTATTATTTACTTTTTAATCACCTTATATTATTCTGTTACTTTGTTTTTGAGTTTCTCCTCATCCATGCCCCACGGATCAGCTTTGGTGGAGTTGGGAGTTTTTTTTAAGGCGTTTTGTTACTTTGTTATCTATTTTTTTTTTGAAGGTAGCAAAATATAGCAGAACAAGACAGAACAAACCCATGTGAGGCAGTGCAGTGAAGCTGGTACAGAACCTCACAGCAGGTCACCAGGACAACAGCAATAGGCACAATAGTACAGCCCGTTCTGTTCACATTAGCTGTTCTTTCAATTAGGTAGAGCAAAGTGGAAGGAAATACCAAACTCATAAAAACAGAATATTGAATAGAGCAATACCATTAATCACAACTGAGCAAAAGTGATGACAATATTTGCCTTCAAAGAGATGGTAGAAGGAAATCCCCCTTACTTGTTCATCCTCCCAAGAAATACTCAGACCTCCAGCTCCCACTTGCTAACGGAGCGGGGTGGAGGGTAATGGATCAATGTCTGATTCTTAGCCTGCGCACCAGCAGGCCCCCCAGCCACTTAACCAGGGCGGTGAGCAAGCTGCCTGTTCTCTCAGCATCCCAAGTTCCAACATGATGCAGAACTCAGGAATCGCCAATAGTTTTCACCCTGGCATGGCAGCAGCTTGTGAAGCCGTAAAGAATATTTCTTAAGGTAGTATTTTGTTACTTTTATTTAAAAAGTAATAAAATAATTTTTGAAGGTAATTTATGCATATAAATAGCAAAGGACAATGGCAGAAACAGATTTGGCATAAAGTTAGTGAAGTTTAAGCTTCGAGAAAGCTATCTTGTATGAATGGCATCTGAAGCCCTGGAAGCTATGCTAGCAATGTATTTGGAAACACTTGGTTTAATGATATTTCCATAAGTAGTTAATGATGATAAGTTTAATTTCTGCTTATCTTCCTTCTGACTTGCTGTTAATTACATATTCCCCAGTGTTAGGTAATATTCAGTTGGAAAGATGATTTAACGATGTAGCTAAAAAGACAATGAAGATACATTAGTTAAGATTTATTATATGGTACATGTACTTCTATATATAACTGATACTGTTAGATAGTACCCCATATTTTAATGGTTTTCAAGAGTATTCCTACCATATACTATCTTCATGTATAAAGATGTGGACTAAAAGTGTTAGCTACCTACTCTAGAAATTTTTTCTCTTCTCGATGACACTCAAGTTGGCAGCTGCTCATGCCACATAGGATATAGATTGATATAATAGTATAAAATGTGGAATTCATTGTTTACAGAATATGTATGCACACACTATGTTTTATTCTTTGTGTAAAAGAATCATAATACAACAATTATTCTTACCTTTTGGAAGGCATATTTTAACATGTTCTTGAACACTGATCCAGATTATTGGAATCATCTTTCACATTTTGGAGAACATTGAATTTCCAAAGCTTCCAGAAATGTCAAAACAGATCTCTCTCAAAGTAATAGATAAATGTGATGTTCTGAAGATTTCTGCATAATCTAGATCCCTTTGTAATCTATTACAATGGAAGGAAGATGAGTTAACCCTAGGAAAATTTTATGAATATTTTGTTTGTTTTGTGGGAATGAAAATTTTATAATTTTTAAAACTTGGAATAGAAAAAATAAAGTTTGAAATCATGCATTATTCATGCTATATCCAAAGTATCATTAATCTGTCCCTTAAAGACTTCTATCTTGCTTTCAAGGTCAAATATTTTTACTAATCTCTGAATCTGAGTTGTCTCAACTTTACCATGTTTAGTGAAACATTTCAGTTTATGAATTTAGCTTTTCATTCATATTATAATTACTTTTAAAATTTCTGTTCAAAAGATTATAAGTATGAATTTCCTACAGGGAAGTTAGTCCATTGAATATTTTTAAGTGATCAGGAGATAACTTCTCTTGGAAAATCTGTCTATATCTATCTATACCTATATCCATATCTAGAAATCTTAACATTCTAACAAGTGTTACACAGGTTTCTTCATAAAAAATTCTTCATATATATGGACTTGTGTGTATGTGTGTAATATATACTTATATATAAATATGTTATAACTTTCCCCAAAATAAACAAATGGACAAAAGTGGTATAAATAATTATTTTTAAATTGTCTGGGTAATTTCAAAGTAATTTAAGAGAAACAACACATATGTCTAACCATTATAAATCATTAATGATACAATAAGATAAAGTGAGATGAATCATAAAAACCACTTTCAATTTTTTCATTGAATTCATGTGACTTATTCTGCTAGATAATTATTAGTTGGAATAATTAATCCATTGAGTTTTAAATTTGAAATGAAAAAGTCCAATATCAGTTAGGCTTATACTGATAATGGGAAACATATTTGTTAAATGCCTATCATTTATCATGGGATCAGAGAACTTTATCATATACAATCACTAAACAATTCACTATGAACCAATGACTATCATGACTAACCTTTCAGAAAACATATACTTCCTCCAGAATAAATCAGCCTATTGCATATATTATACTCATTCTTGTAATCTTGTTTTCTATTTTACATGTTTCATAATTATAATTTTATTTAATCATCAGATTTGGGGAACTTATCTCATGGAGGGCCCCAAACCCAGAAAGAGTATCTGATCAAAAGAGCTGATTTGATTTCATTCCAATTTATATGTTATTTCAGGAGATCTACAAATTATACAGCAAAAAACCTACATTTCACCTTTAATTAAAGTAATGGACTCCATTTAATGAGATTAATGCATTTTCTTTAATATAAACAATATACAAAAATTATGAATACTTATAAGAGATACTTTCTTAAGAAAGATCCATTAATGCAGGTTTTGATTTGTCTCCAATCGTATCTATACAGCTACCTCTTGAGCTATAGATCAGTGGAGAATGCTTTCCTGGCATGCATAGGGCCCCGTGCTTGATCTATAGTGCTATAACAAACACATGGACAAAATAAATTGCATTAAATAAATATGCAAATAACTACTGGTTAATGGTCACACTGTAGTTTTTATTTCTTCAGTTCTCAAGTTTATAATATTATGTGTCTCAGTTGATGAGAAATCAAGAAAATGCTTTTACATAACATTGAATTTGTAGTTCAGGGACCACTGATATATTGCTTAAATGTACTTGACAGTTGAGAGGTATGAGTGTGAAAGTAGAATAACACAGGTGAGGTGAGTTGCAGCTCACCAAGGCAGGCCCAGAAAAGTTGGGGACCATCAATCCCAGTGGCTGGGTGCTGAACAGCCTCTTAGGACACTGGACTAGGCTCCAGAGGTTCCACGGGCTTGAGTGGACTGTGCCCAGCGACCTTCATTCGACCAGGGGAGCCAGGCCCACCACACAAGGGGAGCCAAAGCCAAGTGAGTCCCAGTAGCAGCGGGCACAGGAGGTGATTTCCAACACATCCAGGGAAAGCTTTGGAAAATCACTGGAAACATGGAAATACAGGAAAATGACAAAACGAAAGACAAGAAGATAATCCCAAACCTCCCAGCCCATCCCAAGAAAACCTAGGAGCCATGTACAAAGAAGAAAATACTATACAAACACCTGAAATGCATCAAATGATATCAACTGAAACAAAGAAGCAAGTACAGGAAGGTATGAGGGAACTCAAATCAGAAATATTCTCCCAGGTAAAAGAAGAAACGATAAAAGTAGTGAAAGAAATACTGAATGCATCCAACAAAGACACAGCTAAAAAATTAGAGGAAAAAAGCAAAATGAAAGAATCCCTGAATGAACAGTTTAAGAAAAAAACAGAATGCATTAAGCAGATTCAAAGAGATATATAGCAAATCAAAAACTCTAATGAAAGTTGTAAAAACCGCATCAACAAAAGTGAAGATAGAATCTCAGACCTTGAAGATAAGATTGCAGCTAGTGAACAGGAAAGGAAAGATCTTCTAACAATAAAAAGAAACTAGGAAATAACAATTCAACAGCTGCAAGATGATGCAAAGAAAAACACATAAGATTAATAGGGATAAAAGAAAAAGAAGGGGACAACAAAAATGATATTAAGAGGCTATTTACAGAAGTAATAGCTGAAAACTTCCCAAACATGATTATGGAAACTGACATATAGATTAGTGAGGCATATAGCACTCCAAATAGCCATAACCAAAACAAAACTACAGCCAGACATATAATAATCACTATCCCAGAAATCCAACATAAGAACAGAATATTAAAAGCTGTTAGAGAGAAAAGACAGGTCACCTATAAAGGAAAACCTAACAGAATCACAGCAGAGATCTCAACACAAACAATGAAGTCAAGAAGAGCATGGAGTGAAGTTTTTCAGATACTTAAAGAAAATGATTTCCAACCCAGACTGATGTACCCTGCAAAACTGTCCTTCAAAATGCATGGAAAAATGAGATACTTCCATGACAAAGAACAGCTGAAGAACTTCAGGAACAACAAACCAAACATACAAGCAATACTGAAAGACATTCTAGATACACATAGGAAAAAAAACTAAGCAAGACAGACAATTAAACAGAATGGAAAGTTAAGATAAAACATCAGAAAGATAACATGTCAAAAATTACCCAATATATGATGGTTTTAACCATTAATGTAAATGGCCTCAGTTCACCAATTAAAAGAAACACACTGGCAGAATGGATCAAGAAACAACATCTAACCATATGTTGTCTACAAGAAACCCATCTAACCCAAAAGAAAACTCATAGACTGAAAGTCAAAGGATGGAAAACAATACTCCATGCAACAGGAACTCAAAAAAAAGCAGGGGTAGCTATTCTGTTTGCAGACCATGTGAACTTCAAACCAAGAATGGTCCAAGGAGATAAAGAAGGTCACTACATACTAGTTAGGGGGAAAATACAAGAGGAAGAGGTAACAATCTTAAATATATATGCACCAAATTCCAGAGCACCCAACTACATGAAGCAAGTATTAACAGAAATGAAAAATCTAATAAGCAATAACACAATTATAACAGGAGACCTCAACATGCAACTGACACAAAGGGATAGATCAACTAGACAGAAAATCAGCAAAGAAATAACAGAACTGAATCACACCTATGAACAAATGGATTTGATAGATGTGTACAAAGTATTCCATCCAACAACATCAGAATATACATTGTTTTCAGCAGTACATGGTACATTCTCTAAAATAGACCATATACTAACACATAGAACATATTTAAGTAAATGCAAAACAACTGAAATTATCCCATGCATGTTATCAGATCATAACAACATGAAACTGGAAATTAATGATAAAAGTAACTGCAAAAACCACACAAACACAGGGAAATTAAATAATACACTCTTGAGCAATCAGTGGGTCACAGAGGAAATTAAAGAAGAAATTAAACAATATCTACAAGCAAACAAAAATACAAATACAACTTACCGGACCTGTGGGATGCAATGAAAATGGTCCTCAGAGGAAAATTTATTCAACTGAGTTCCCACATTAGGAAAACAGAATGAACACAAATATACAACATGATATTACACCTCAAACAGCTAGAAAAAGAAGAGCAAGCCAAGCCCAAAGCCAAAAGAAGGGAGGAAATTATAAAGATCAGAGCAGAAATTAATGCAATAGAGACTAAGAAAACAATGCAAAGAATCAATGAATCAGAGAGTTGGTTCTTTGAAAGAATAAATAAAATTGACAAGCTCCTAGCCAACCTAATTTTAAAAAGGAAAGAAAAGACTCAAATTCATGCAATACAGAATGAAAATGGAGAAATCACTACTGACCCTGTGGAAATACAGAAGATCATCAACAACTATTTCGAAAACTTCTACTCTCATAGGTTCAATAACACAGAAGAAATGGACAGATTCCTAGAAATATATGAACCACCAAAGCTGGATCAAGAAGGGGTAAAACTGCTGAATAACCCAATTTCTGTTAATGAATTTGAAAATGTAATCAAGTCCCTACCAACAAAGAAGAGCCCAGGCCCAGATGGATTCACTGAAGAATTGTACAAGAAATACAAAGAAGACTTAGTGCCAACACTCCTCAAACCCTTCAATGAAATTGAAAGGGAAGCAATTCTCCCTAAGTCATTCCTGGAAGCAAATATTACTCTAGTACCAAAACCTGAGAAAGACCCAACTAAAAAAGAGAACTACAGCCAATCTATCTAATGAACATACATGCAAAAATTCTCGATAAAATATTGGCCAACAGGATGCAGCAAATCATCAAGAAGATTATACACTATGACCAAGTGGGATTCATCCCAGGCATGCAGGGATGGTTCAACATATGTAAATCAATAAATGTAATCCACCATATCAATAGAGCCAAAAGTAAGAATCACATGATTATTTCTAGAGATGCAGAAAAAGCTTTTGATAAGATCAAACACCCATTCATGATAAGAACCTTACAGAGAATTGGAATAGATGGTCTTTACCTCAATATGATAAAGGCCATCTATGACAACCCAACAGCTAGTGTCATATTAAAAGGCCAAAAACTGAAAAACTTTACTTTGAAATCAGGCACAAGACATGGATGTCCATTATCACTGCTCCTATTCAATATAGTACTGGAAATACTAGCCAGAGCAATTAGGCAAGAGAGAAATAAAAGGAGTAAACATAGGAAAAGAAGAAGTTAAATTATCATTATTTGCAGATGACATGATACTCTACATAGAAGACCCCCAAACCTCCATTGAAAGTCTCCTAGATATAATAAATAAATTCAGCAATGTAGCTGGATACAAAGTCAATACTTAAAAATCAATAGCATTCTTATACACTAACAACAATATCACCAAGAGAGAAGTAAGAGAAGCCACACCCTTCACACTAGCATCCAAAAAAATGAAATACTTAGGAATTAATCTAATGAAAGATGTAAAAGAGTTGTATAGGGAAAATTATAATACCTTGAAAAAAGAAGTAGAAGAGGACCTCAGAAAATGGAAAGACATCCCTTGTTCATGGATAGGAAGAATAAATATTGTCAAAATGGCCATTCTCCCAAAATTGTTATACATATTCAATGGAATCCCAATAAAAATACCACTAACATACCTCATAGATCTAGAGAAATCACTCCTAAAATTCATCTGGAACTAGAAGAGACCTAGAATAGCAAAGGCAATTCTAAGCAGCAAAGCCAAGGCAGGAGGCATCACAATCCCTGACTTGAAGTTATACTACAAAGCTGCTATAATAAAATCAACCCCAAAAACAGATGTGAAGATCAATGGAACAGACTAGAAAAGACAACTATGAACACATTCAACCACCTTATCTTTGATAAAGGGGCCAAGCATGTTCACTGGAAGAACGACAGTCTCTTTAATAAACGGTGCGGGAAAAAAAGGCTATCCATATGCCGAAAACTAAAACTAGATCCATGCCTATCACCATGTACTAAACTAAAATCTAAATGGATCAAAGATCCAACTATTAAAACAGAAACACTAAATCTGTTGCAAGACCAAGTAGGTAAAAATCTCAAAGACATAAGGGTAGGTAGAGAATTCATGAACAAGAACCAAACTGCATGGGAAATACTTCCCAGAACCAATAACTGGGATCATGTCTTATTAAAGAGTTTCTGCATGTCCATAGAAATCTCCAGCAGAGTAAAAAAAAAAAAAACATAAACTAGGAAAAAAATCTTAGTGAACTGTCCCTCAGAAAAAGGACTTTTGTCTAGAACTTACAAAGAATTTAAAAAAAAATCAGACCCCCAAATTTCAAAGACCCAATCCAAAAATGGGCATCTGAGATGAACACACAGTTCTCAGATGAAGAAATATGAATGGCAAATAAATACATGAAAAAATGTTCATCATCATTGATCATTAGAGAAATGCAAATTAAAACCACACTGAGATTCCATCTCACTCCAGAAAGAATGGCCAGGATCAACAAAACTACCAACAACAAATGCTGCAGAGGCTGTGGGGAAAAAAGAACTCTTCGGCACTGTTGGTGGGAGTGTAGACTGGTGCAACCACTGTGGAGGTCAGTCTGGAGATTCCTCAAAAAGATGGGGTTGGAGGTCCCATTTGACCCAGCTATTCCACTCTTAGGCATATTCCCAGAAGATCTGAAAACATCTTACCACAGTAATATATGTGCACCCATGTTTATAGTGGCACAATTTGTAATAGCCAGATCTTGGAAACAACCTAAATGCCCATCAACTGAGGAATGGATAAAAAAATTGTGGTACTTTTATACAATGGAGTACTACTCAGCTATAAAGAATGATCACATTGAGATATTTATAAATAAATGGATACATCTTGAATCTATACTCAAAAGTGAAATAAATCAAACTCACATGTATAAATACCGTATAGTCTCCCTAGTGTAAGAAATGGTAAGGGTATAGAAGAGTTTATGGTAATCATGCTTCACCATTACACTGCTTTTAAGTCTTATGTTTTCATTCATTGGTTGGGATGGTTTTATTCTGTTTTGTTTGATCTTAATATATGTGATCATATGAATAGTTACTTTGAAGGCAAGACAATATGGCAGCCATTGTTGATTTATTATCATCTTGCTCTGAAGTCCTACCATGCTCTTGTTTTTCTATTAGCATTGGTTCTATCATGTCGTGTCTTATTGGATTTTAATATGTTTGATAGTATAAACAAAATTTTTATGGAAAATGAGATAATATAGCAGCCATTTTTCATCTTCAGTTATTTGGTTCAGAATTCCTTGCAATACTTTCATTCTCTTGAACTGTTTTATTCTATTTTGTTATGTTTGACATTACTGTGTGTAAAGTTAAGCTCAGCTATTTCAAAGAAAGAGACATTATGATTGCTACTATTAATATTCAATTGTCTTGTTGTGAAGTGCTGTGTTGCTTACATTGTTCTGTTCTGATCTGTTTAGATCTGTTCTCTTTTGTTTTATTCTCTTTAAAATAAAAAAAGAAAGTAGAATAACACAATCATAGCACCAGTTACAAAGCAGTCAGATTGAAGGGAAAAAGCAGAAAACAGAAGCTTCAACTATTATGGATGCTCATTTATTACTCCTTAGGTAACTATTCATTCTTCAACATAGGTCAATAATTTTCAAATCAACTATGTGTTACATATGCTTTGTTTTAATCATCCAGCTTTGCTGATAAGAAATAAACATCCTTTGTTTCATTTACTGATTTTATTATGTTTTATGTTAAGAAGAAAAACCTAAAAAGTTTAACTATATTATCATTTTATCACACTGAAATAACAT
The DNA here is from genome assembly GCA_004027455.1 of Hydrochoerus hydrochaeris. Classification (NCBI taxonomy): domain Eukaryota; kingdom Metazoa; phylum Chordata; class Mammalia; order Rodentia; family Hydrochaeridae; genus Hydrochoerus; species Hydrochoerus hydrochaeris. The sequence goes on from PVLA01004423.1 coordinate 130,257, forward strand.
TGAATGATTGGCTTGATTTATACAAAATAATATTATCCAAATAAATATATAATGCATAAATTAATAAAAAATGTTACTGAATCTTTGTTAATGTCAGTCAGAAGATATGGAATCTGGGTTCTTAGTCTACTATCAACAGGTTGTGTCATTGGCAAGTCTCATTTTCTCTGTGCTTCATCATTCTCTTTATCAAAAATAAAGACTCCAATTATATTTGTTACCCTTCAACACAAAGATAGAAATATCAGTTTTGGACTTGATTAAAATACAAACAATGCTACTTTAATTCATAAAAGCACTTTGAAAAGAGAATGCCCATATAATTTAAATATTAAAACAAAATATATTGGCCTAGGTAAATTATCTTTGATATTGAATTTTATTTTTTGTGAGTAAACATCAAGAAAACATAGTTGCAAATGCTGAAAAAAAACTTTATCAAATCAGTATTGATATATAAAATATAAATGTGAAGCTAGTTTTTTAGTGACATTACAGTGGAATAAACATAGAGGACACCATTAGAATACTTCAATTTAAGTCAAGATGTGTAGAAAAAAAAATCACAGAAAAAGCAAATGAGTAAATCTAATTGGGTATAAAACATATGTGGCATTGTATAAAATTCACCTATATCCTGAATATAAAAGATATACTATAAAAGTGACATCATATAAAATGTATCAACTAGTGATTTCTTACTATTTATCTTTTCTTGAAATTCTGTAATATTTCTACCTTTTTCCTGTTTTTTTTCTCTTTAAATAAAAAAAATATGAAAAAAATTGAAACTAAGGTGAGGAGAATATTATTTAAATAGTAATCAAAGACAGTTCTATAATATTGTAAAAAAATGACAAAAATATTATGAACAATATTCCATAATGATAAATGTCAATTCAATAAGATACATCAATTTTAAATTATGTATGTGATTGTACAATTTGGAATACATAAAGCAAGACTGACAGGTTGAGAGATCCTGTGTCAGGTGTTCTAATAAATTATTTTACCCATAGATATCAAGCAGGAGTATTGCTGAGTGAGGGCGTCCTGGGCAGGATGGTGAGAGTGTCTCAAAAACTCCAAAGCAAGATTTGGAAGAAAATTGGGGGACCTGTAATCCCAGTATTCAGGACGCTGAGACAAGAGGATCACAGGTCTGAGTCCAGCCTGGGCAACACAGTGAGTTCAATGTCAGCCTTAACTGCATAGCGAGACAGTATCCTATTTTCAAAAACTTCTGAAACTCAATAAATACTTAGTTTAATTTCTTCACTGGCATTGCAGATTTTTACATTTCTTTAGGTCACTAAAAATGAAATGAATTTGATTTTAATTTCATTAATATCCTTTATGTCATTGTTTCATTCTTCATATTTATACACAATCTTCTTTGTTTTATTTCTCTTTAACTTATTATATGCATAGATAAAACAGACTTTGGTATTATTTCTACATTTTTACCAGTAAATATGGTTAAGAATTATTATAGATATTGTTATGGCTTTTTTGATTCTAGAGTATCTGTAAAAATTTTTACTCTAATATAGGCACACACATATTTTTATATTTTATATGTCATGATGTTCAACAAGAAAACCTCTAAAATTAGATATTTAGGCTTGTGTACCAGACTATGTGGCTTCCTTAACTATAGAATTAAATAATATTGCTAGTCCATAGATGTATCTATAAAAATCAAACAATATTAATTCACACAATTATTATTATTGTTGTTATTATTATTATTATTATTTTATAACAGAAATTGAACTCAGGATCTTGTGATTGCCAGGCAGGTTCATTCACACAATTGTTACATTATTATAATTCTACACATACAAAACTATTTTAACTCATAAATGTTAATGGACAGATTGCTCCAATAAAAAATGTAACTACTACAATGGTTAATGATGACAATGATTAAACACAATTTAAATTCAGAGATTATGGGATTTAAAATTTGATTGAAGTAATGTTAAGCAAAAGATATAAAATGATGTTTAAAGGATAACTCTGGTTAACATACAATTTGGGGCCTGTATATAGTATTAAGTTCTTCAGACAAAACTATATTCCATACAACAAAAAAATAATATGAATGATAACTAGGAGGAACTCCTTAACTTCTGCTCTCCTTGTTTCCTAAAGGAATTTCACCTGAAGTCCTCAAATATTTTTGAAAGATTTTATTTTATTATGGGAGATTATTTTATTCAAATCTGGTACTCTTACTCCTCTGGTAAAATAACTACAAAAGTCCACTACAAAAGTCCACAAACTATAGTAACTATCAAAAATATGCTGTAGTCATCACAGGACAATGAACTGTTTTTTTCACTAAAATCACATACATTATTTTATAATAAAATAATAATCATAGACACAGGGGAGATACATTAATGAAACCACTTAATTCTAACAATGAATACATTCGTTATGACCAATATATTTATTTCCATGCTGAGAAACACAAACATGGAATACTATTATTTTAGCAATTACCATGAGTGACAATTTATTTGATCAATGTCATATGTACTTTCATAAGTACCATCATAAGTGAAGACGCCATATTTTTATTGAAACTAACATTTATTTACATTTTTCTATTTAAATCAGAGAGTAGACTTTGTTGTCTACTCTCTTCTGAGTATAATGCCTTTGGAGCATCATCTGTATTGAGCAAGTTGTATATTTATGTATTTCTGTTCTCTTAATTCCAACTCATAATTTCTGTTCTCTTAATTCCAACTCATAATCTCTATTCATTCTCATTCTGATAATTTTACTTCCTGGTACATTGTTCCAGTGCCTAAATTATACCTTTGTGTCCTGGTTTTTCTATGCAAGCCTTCATTTCCACTGTCTGTTGAAGAGCAAGGGTATTCAAAGAAAAACCTGAGCAAATTTTCTTTACTTAACTTGAATTCTTGCACCCAAACTACTGCAATGTTTTTTCAGTAAAAAGAAGGATTATTGGACCAGGGATTTAGCTCAGTGATATAAGAGCCTGCCTGGCAAGAGTGAGGTCGTGAGTTTGATCCCTGGTACAAAAAAAAAATTATTTATTTAGACTAGCTTTTTTTTTTAATTGGTACCGGGGATCAAACTCACAACCGCGTGCTTGCAAGGCAGGCGTTTATGCCACTGAGCTAAATCCCCTGCCCCTATTTAGACTAGTTTTAAATTTATTTTAGCAATTATTTCAGAATATGTTACTGTAAGTAGAAAAGATATAAATTATATCATTTTACCCTAGGATGAGGCATAAACTAAGTAAACAATTAAGGCATGGAATATGAATGGATGAATGTTCTCCAAAGATAAAAGTGCTGAGAACATTGCTTGCAAAAACTACAGTTAAGGGCCAAATCATTCAATGTAATTTTAAATATTTTTATTAGTACATGCTTGCAGTATATAATAATTCCACACATCATGGGGAGTCAGTACATGTACATAACACAGTTTGTTTTTCTTTCTCCACACTCACTCCTTCCATCTTTTGGTACCTTCCCATCTATAAAATATCTATGTACTTTTTCCAGTTTGAAAAATGGGGTCTGTAGACCAAAGAGAATCATGGTGACTGCTATGAAGAATGATAATTATTTAAATGTGCAAAATATCATTGTCTAAGTTACTGTGTTTATTATCTTATTACTGCCATAGGTATTATTTACTCATTGCATGAACTTTTTTCCTAAGATTCTGTCATAAGTATTGAAATGCCAGTAATCTAATCTCCACAAGAAAAGCAATCAATGAGCCAGGAGTATAGCTCAGTGGTGTGAGCACCTGTCTGGCAGGTGCAAGGTATTGAGTTTGATTCCAGGTACCCCCCCCCCAAAAATAGGATTCAAGTTTGTTACATCTGGTTCTGCCAACACAGAAAAAATATCCTGAATTAGGACAACTCTCTTTCCCTCCCCTCATCTCTTCTCTTCTCTATTTTTATCTCTGTATATATGTGTGTATACAGGTACATATTACATATTCATAAATTTCTATATTGATTTATTTATCTTGTTTTTAATTTTGTAAAGGAAATTAAAACCAAATTTTGATTTCTGAATAATGAATAATGTGGAGTTCATGGTCTCAAAACAGTATCTGTTATACTTTAGAAAAATGATGTAGTAGAAATTCATCTTCTGAGTATAATTTTTGTGTAGCTCCATAATATTTTGATTTAAATTTGGATTGACCTCTTAATCCAACACTTTACTTTAAAATCATTTTTCTTAAGTATCGCATAAGTTACTGAGACAGTTAGCTAATGTTTCATTGAAAAGATCACAGATAAATTTTAGAAATGTATTCAAGTCCTTACAATGAATAATGAAGTTGTCCATTGTAGTGCTAATCCATTATGTTTTATTTATAAGGAGTACAAAATTAACTTCCTTATCCAAAGAATTATTAGACACAATTTTATGTCAATCATTTCATTGCTGTGGATGTTTTTGTTGCTTTTAATGATTGCTTCTTAATGAATAGAATTAGACATTCTTTTGGTGTATTGAAAACCTAGAAATAAATCCATTTTAATGCACAACTACTTGTAATTTGGCAATTTTTATAGGAACGTCATCTAAACTGGTTGTAGCAGAAAATGTTTCTATCAAAGATTTCAAAAATTATAGCCACTGTCCAATGGCCAAGTTACAATGTTTTTGACATCCAGAATTTTCAACCTCCCCACAAAGCAATAATATCTGAATTTTTAAAATCTGTGATAAAATACCCCAGATTTCAGAATGCAATGCTGGTGGTATTTGTGCCAATCTTTGTCACTAGAAGTAGACTCTAAAGGCACTATCCAAGTTTACTTCTGTTCAAAAATAGACACAGAACCTACTTGTGACCAATTAAAAAGACATTTTCTATGGATTCCAGCAAAGCAAATTTCCTTGCTTCCTCAGTTTGTACATGAATAGACTCTTACAAAGGGATTTGAAGGTATAAACTTTTACAACCACAAAACAAAAGGTGCTGAATGAATATGGAGGTAAACTTTTATACTGATAGAGAAGATAAAGAGAGTCAGATTATTCTCATCCTTGGAAATATTTGATACGATGGATTAAATCTTTCTTGGTTTTAGCTCTGGGCATCTCAGTTTTGACAATCAAAATTTTTCCTTGCTAAGAAGGAAAGACGTGAATTGTATATTAAAATAATAAACTGCCTCAAAGATATAATGATGGTCAGAGCCATTTGCTTGTTAAAAATTAACAATGATAATAGTACACTTGTCTATAGCAGAAAATGGAAAAATACATAGGAACCATTTTCAAGAGTTTAAAATCCTATAAACATTATACCTCCATTTGAAAGATGCACAATGTTACACTTATTTGAGTACATTAAATCTATATTCTAAATTCTGAAGAGACCATTTCAGTGCTCATGACTGTTGAATTTTTTTTTAAATTTTTGGTACTGCAAATTGAACTCATGATGGTGTAATCAGGGGTTGTGAGGAGAACAATTAAATCAGGACACAGAATTTGTAATATTTTTTATGACGATACCCAGAGTTACACACAAGAAAGTACAGGAAATTTGTCCACAACACTAAAGACACAGAATATTCAGTCAAAGGCCTGAATCCCACAGCAATGTCCTGCATGAGTCCAGATGAAAACCTGCAGCCCATGACAATGCCTCCTATGAGTTCAACTGGAGGTCTAAAGTGCACAAGAAGGACTCACAGCAGCCTGTTTTATGGATCTATGCTGGGAAGGCCCAAAGGTCTGCAGTGGAAGCTAGAAAGTATATGCCAGTGGGTGAAGGAGCTATGCTGGTAGGGTGAGGGTTCTACACTGGAACCAAGAAGTAATGCTCATAATAAAGACCAGGGCTGTCCTGAAAAGCACCACAGCCATTTTCAGTGACACGGAGGTCCTGAGGTCCTCTGACGATAAGAACAGTTGAGCACACACCAGAAAGTCAGCGTGATGAGTTGCTCCTGGAAATTAAGTGGGCACATGTCTTCCCCTCCAGAGTCAGGAAGTGATGCTCAGTGTAAGGACCAGAGCTCCCCCAAGGTGAACCATAGCCATTCTCAACAACAAGGTTCTGAGCTCCTCCAGTGACAATGGTCAAACTCACACTGGGGAAGCTAGTCATAATGAGCTCCTCCAGGAGAACCAACAGGTCAAAAATACAACATGTAGGAGAACCCACAATGCCTCGCTCTTCTTCTCCACATCACTTTTTATGGTGGAAACTTTCCTCACATGCACCATCTACACTCAGCACCATGCTGATTTAATTCAGCTGGTGTTAAATTGACCACCAGTTGTTAATCCATGACACACGACCTCACACTTGCCATGTAAGCACTGGGCTGCTGAGCTATATTCCCAGCCCTACAAATGTTGATTTGTATCCTCAGAAAAATGTTTTAATTCCATTCCCTTTATAAAAACATTACTGCTCATACATTAACATATGTGCTCAAATTTTCTTACTTTGATAATTGAAACAATTTTCTACCTAAATTCTCTGAGCCCCTCCTCCACTTTTTTTTCTTTTGGGATAGGTTCTTGCTATGTACTTCAGCCTGGCCTTGAACTCATTATGTAACCCAGGTTAATTTCAGAATTGCAGCTATCCTGATCCTCCTGACTCAGCCTCCTGAGCACTGAGATTATTTGTCTGTGCCCACACACTTGGACTTGACCCCATTCTTATCCTAGTCCAATTAATACAGGTCCAACATGACCTTTCTAACAAAACATATCTGACCATGTCACTACCTGCTGATCAACTTTAGCAGAATAAAAGTTAAACTAATGACCAATGGAGTATTCAGGATCCATGCAAAGTGCTAGAAAGTAAATCTATAAAGATAAATAAATACAAATCAAAAATGGTGCAACATTGCTAAATAACCTACTGATTTAAAACAAAGCGTAAAATGTTGACTAAGCTTTAGAAACTCAAAATGAAATAAAAATGAAAAATATTAATTGTGAAATAAAGATATAGGTAATGAAGTATTTTAGGAAAATTGAAGAATTTAGAAGTGTTTCAACCTCTTAGTCTGAATAGTAGGCAGTTACAGTCTATGTAGCTATAGATACTTAAATATAAATTAATTTAAATGTATAAAAAATAAGTATATTTTAAACAAAACTCAAATCAACTCTTTAGTCTTACTAGTCACTTTTCAGTTTCTTTTTATTCATGTGTCTACTTCACTGGACACTGAAAATATGGAATAGTTTTAATATTTTAAATAAGTATTACAGTTAATATCTAGATGTTCACCATAGTCTTGTACACTCATAGTTGGAGCATGTGGAGGGTGATCGGATCATGAAGATGTGATATTCAGCAATGGATTAGCCCACTGGTGATTTATAGCTAACTGTGATACTAGGAGATGAGGCCTGGTGGGAGAAGGTGGGTCACTGGGGTGTGGCTGGGAATGGTCTATCTGCAGTCCTCGCTTGATCTTTGCTCTGCTTCTTAGTGCTATACATGAGCTGTATCTCCTCTGCCATGATGCCCTGCCTGGGATCCAGGTGACCCTAGACAGAAACCTCTACAAATTGTGAGCCAAAATAAACTTTTCCTTCTTTAATTTTGGGTGTTTTTGTATTTGTCTCAGCAACAAGAAAATGACTAAAAGAATGTTTTACAACAACATTATTTATATGATATAGAGAAAAGTGTGCATTTTTTATCAGTTAATCTGGGGCTTTATCCAGTTAAAGATATATTCATTTATATCCACACAAAACAGAAGAAGGTTATCTTTCTAGGTTAAACTATTAACAACACCCACCAAGACACTATGTATATTTTTTTATTCTAAATTTACTTTCAAATTCAGTTTTTAAATCTTCAGTACCAAAGTTCATATCTTGGTGTAAATTTAAATCTGTCTATGCATTTATGTGAGTTATACATTTGCAAACAGTTCATGAATATTGATTTCACTGCTACCCATAGTACCTGCCTGGGTCACCGTTATGACTCAAATATAGACATCACATTCAGTATTTCAGAGTTTTTGCAAAGGATTCCCTGAAGCCTTAGTTTATTCCAAAGTTTTGCAGCCATGTAGACTGATTTACTCCTTCATCCTAACACATAAGTACCTTATGCATATTTATCTGAGAAGATAAGAGCCACATATGATTGGAATAATTATATCTTGGTCATTCTCCTTTAACTATTTTTTAGTCAGCTGGATAGAGTCAGTGTGCCTGCATTTACTCCTTAGCAATGAATCAATAACAATTGGCTTTTAACCTCAAATCAGTAATAAAACTACCTCTAAAAATGTCACTTCTTTTTAATGTTAATATTCTCAATAACCAAACTCTATAAATTATCAACATTGGACTGGAGACCTGGTTCAGCAGTGAAATGCCATCCTGGCAAGAGTGAGGTCCTGAGTTTAATTCCTGATACCAGTAAATAAATAAAGCACCAACATTGTAGGCATTTCTTTTCTGGTCAGTATTCACATCATTTGGCTCTGGTGTTTCTTCCTGTTTCCTACTGTATCTCTTGCTATCAGCCACCAACTGCAACCATGGTCACAGCCTTATCTCTGGGCTGCCTTGGAATTCCCTCAAGGAGATTAATTAGTTTACTTACCTTAATCTCAGTCTTCAGCAAAGTCTCAAGCCAAGAATAAAATTATCAGGGACCTGACCAAGATCCCCAATCTCCCAAACAGTGTATGACAAAGGATTAAATATATGAGACAAGTGATATGATTTTAGGGCTCCAGGAGGATCAAAACCCTCTAACAGAGTTCGAGATTTTGGGGGTTGAGACACAGAATGTCTCTAGGTTGCCCATATTTATTTAGTTTTCAAACAAGGAAGATGTTAGAGTGGAAAACTCAGGACACTGTGTAGGAACTTGGCCATGGTTCAAGGATTTTTCAGAGTAACAGATTACATTAATTGAGGAGAACTAGCTTATGTTAGTTTAGGAGAGATATTTTAGGAGAAAGTCTCCAGGTTCATTTTCACTATAGCAGTGAAATGCCTGCAGCTACAGTCTCTATCTTGTTAATTGGGTTGGAGCCAGGTGTCCTCAGCTGTAGTCTTATCTTACCCTTTGAGGTGTATCTTTGTTCTCAGGTCAGCCATGCTCCAGCCATGCGCAGCCCTGCACAGTGTGTTCAATTTCCAGCTTCAACAGCTTCCAACATAAACTGTAGAAAAAAGTATTTTGCACTACGTAACACATCATCTCAAGTCACAGCAACAACTTAGTCCTTATCCCCAACTGAAAATTCCTGAACCCGGCCTTTTTTTTTTTTATCAGCATTCTGGCATTCTGAACATGATCAGAATCTCCCATCCTCCTTTTTCTATTTTGTTTACAATATTGCATGGTTTCCCTAGCTGACATATTCAAACTTTTCCAAACTCTTCCTGTCGGCCAGTTCCAAAGACTTTTGAACCACTTGATCCGCTAGTCATAGCAATGATCCCTTTTCTCCAGTACCAAAATCTGTTTTAATGACTTTTTGTCACTGGAATCACGTAACTGACACCCAAAGTTTAAATGAGCAGAGGTTTATTTTGGCTTATGGTTATGGTTTGGTATATTTCACAGTTGATGGCTCCAAGAAAATGGCATGGTAGAGAGGAATAGCGGAGAAAAGCTTCCTATATCATGGAGGCTGCTTATCTCAGGGAGCAGAGAGAAAACCAAGAAGCCAGGGACAAACATGCATCTTTAATATCACATCCCAGGAATCACCTCTTTTGACCATGGCCCAGTACCTAACAGTACTTTAGCCATGGATTAATCCACTCTTTAGTATATCACCCTAGGATCCAATCACCTTCAAGAAGCCCTAACTTTGAGTATATACTCTTTTGGTGGGGGCCATTCCATATCTTATGCTCCTGGGACCACCCAAGAAGTGTGTAGGGAGTGTTGCTTATATAGAACCAGCAGAAGAAGGCCAGTCACTGATCCAAATTTGAGCCTGCCAATTGCTCTAATTTTAAGCTTTTTGATATTTTTCTATTTGTTGGTCAAAATTCATTTTTCTGCTTGGTTCAAACTGAACCCTCTTGTGGTCATGGCACACAACTCCCAGGTGAGGAAAAGAATACAGAATAACATTCTGGAAACACATGTCTTGTTGGAGGTAGTTCCAGCTACTTTTTTCAAAGAGGGTCAGCAATGTTTGAAGTAACAAGAGTAAGGGACAAGCTCCTAGGCTCTCAGTCAAGCTAGTCCTTCAGTTAGAGTCACTCATCTGAAGAACAGTTTTTAAGTAGCCCTATGGCTAAATGGAGGACACCCAGACCACTTGTCTCAGTCCATACTCTGGAGTTATGGTGAGCAAAGAGAAACAAGGGGATGAGGAACAAGCTGTTGCTAAATTTCCCTCCCCTCCTGGTGTAACAGGGAAAAGGAAAAAGCAAAGCCATGCTGTTTCTCAGCTCAACATTTATAGATTGTGACAAGGCAATGTGAATTTTCTGTCTGTCTCCGTCTCTGCTCCTGTCTCTGTCTGTCCATTTCTCTCTGTTTCTCTCTGTGTGTCTCTGTGTGTCTCTCTCTCCCTCTCTCTCTCTCCCTTCTTCTTCCTCCCTTTCTCCCTCTTTCTTTCCTTTTCTCTCTTTTTCCCTCTCTACCTCCTTCTAGAAGAGGGAGCTGCCATGTTGTGAGGGGTTATTGAGGCTAAGGAAAGACTCAGCTAATAAGGAATGAATACATCCTGATCAGTCACATGAATCAACAGGGAAATGGATTCTTCAATTTCTGAGAAGCTTGGATGAAAACTTCATGAGTCACCTCTTGAGTAATTGACTCAGAAATACTGGGAGACAACACATGTTTGTTGGTTTTGTAGCAATTTCTCACCAACTTTATGAAAATATTTAGCAACTTTACTTTTAAGCTTACATTTCTTTGGTCTTACCCACTTGCTTCTTTTTAAAGTTTTGATATTTTAAAAAACAAATGTAACTGAAGTCAATGCTACAATGTACTGAAAAAGTAATTAAAGAGGATATCAGAATACAGGAATAGATCCCCCTTGCTCTTTGACAAGAAGAGCCAATATTGTGAAAATGGCCAGACTCTACTTCCAAAATCAATACACGAATTTAATGTAATCCTAATTAGAATGCCAACAGCATTTCTCACTGAACTGGAAAAAATAATCCTAAAGCTTATACGGATCTAGAATAGGCCTATAACAGAGAAAGCAATCCTGGGTATTAAGAGGGAAGCAGAATTTGAAGTTATATTACAAAACTACAGTGATATAAAAGCATGGTACTGCCACAAATATAGACACGAGGGTCACTGAAACAAACAGAGAATGCAGAAAATAAATCCAAACACATTCACCACTTCCAAAGGAACCAAAAACCTACAATGAAGGAAAGATAGTTTCGTTAAACAGGCTAACCACATGCAGAAGATTGAATCTAGACCTGTATCTCCCACCCTGTACTAAAATAAATCAATAGGATAAAAGAATTAAATGTTAAAACAGAATCAATTAACCTTCTAAGAAATAAAATAGGTAAAACTCTTGAAGTTTTAGACATAAGCAAGGACTTTTTGAACAGAACACCAATTGCAAACAATATCTAGAATCAAAAATGGGATAATAATCAAATTGAGACCTTTTACACAGAAAAAGTAAAAACCAACAGAGGCAAACTACAGAGTGGGAAAAATTTTCCCATCTATCCCTCAGACAGAGGACTAATATGTAGACTATATAAAGAACTGAAAATAATTTAGATCCTCCAAAATAAAAGATCCAATAAAAAACGGACAAGTTAAATGACTAGTTATTTCTCAAAAGAAGACTTTCAAGTGGCCAGTAATTACATTAAGAAATGTTCAAAATTGCTGGCCCTTAGAGAGTCTATCTTACCTCATAAAGAATGGTCATCATCAAGAAAGAAAATATTAAACACTGGTGAGGATTTGAGGAAGAAGAAGCACTCCTAATGCACTGGTGGGAATGTAAAGTAGTACAAAAATCATGGAAATTATTGTAGAGTTTCCTCAAAAAAATAAGTAAATAAAATTAGAAATAGCATTAAACCTACCTTTTCTCCTTCTAGGTATCTTCAAGAATGAGTTAATGACACTGATACATGCATACAACATTTAAAGCAGCACAAATCCTTATAGATTAATCTTGGAGTCACCTTATCCAATGGATGGGTAAATCAAGTGCAGTATTTATATACCATGGTGTACCACTCTATCATAAAGATAAACTTGAGTTGTTTATAGGAAAATGGATGCATTTGAAACCATAATGTTAAATGAAATAAATCAGACACACAATCTTAATATTGCATGATTTGTCTTATATGGGAAACACAAATTATAAATAAAGAGCAAAACAAAAGATAATAGGAAGGAGACAAAATACCTGACATGCAAAGTTAAATGGGGAGGTTATTTAGCTCATAGTTTGTAGAGGCTTCACTGGCATAACCACTGGCTCCAATGTAGATTGGCTCCACAGAAGAGAATCATCCATGGTGGGCAGAAGGAAGCAAAGCAATGAGAGAGAGGAAGAGAAAAGCGTCTGTCTGCCCCTTACACTGCAGGCAGGCTCCTCTCCCATAGCACTTACAACTTTAATCCCAGCCTTGAACCATGAATCAACCAAAAACTAGATTCAGTCACCTCTGAAAAAGCATGACCCCACCCCATGACTGCCTGAAGCTTTGGGGGGACATTCAGACACAAACTATAACACCTCCAAATAAAGCTGTACTCCCTACTGCTATGTCTTAATAACTTTCCAAACTTCTTGATCTTCATTGATTTTCCAGCCCTTGTATCAATATGAGACTAGGTACACAACCTGAATTTATTGTTAATCATAATTGTGGTCATATTCACTAATATCTCCAGTATAATTGAGTGTTGTCATGTTATTCTACAAGATATGAACATTATTGAATACTATTATTCATAAATATTACATTTTTGCCTTTATTTCCTAGGTAGAATTCTGTTATAATATATAAAATCCATTCATCTCACTTCTTTTTGAAGAATGCTTTTGTATTTCTAATTTTTTTACCATAAACCATGCTGCAATGACAATATATTTTAATATGTATAGTTTGGTTTATAGTGTATTGATTCAAGGCTCTTGATTGAACAGTAACTTTGCTACTCATTATTAGTTATCAAGATTTCAATTTTCATGCTTTTTCTAGGGTGTTTTGAAAAAATTCAAGAGAGAAATACATTACCAACCTATGAATCTTATTCATTTTGCTATAAACAATTTGTATTTTTTATTAAAAAACTGAGAGTCTGAGATCTGAACTGCAATAATTTTTTTTCTAAATAACTTTTCTCACTTCTGTTTGACTTTTGCCACAACAGCAAAATTTTTAGTGCCCATTTAGAAATACAGAAGCTGTTTAATTTGTAGAAATGGCACTGCTTTATTGGTCTCATTTCTCTTTGTTGTTTCTAGGTGGTTTCTGAGTAGAAAAAAATCAATTTTATTTTATCTTTGACATATTAAAACTGGAAGCTTTCCAGCTTTAAAAACTTCTCATGAAAAGAATTATATATAGTTTCAATAACCCCATTTCTTTAGGCAACCAAACACTTTGATCAGATGTAATTTTTAATTATTTATTCCTGCCAAAAATTAATTAAAGATCTATTCCATAATGAAAGAATTGTAAGTCCTTAATTTAACAATAAGTGATAAATTTAAGGAAGATTAGACAAAGAATTTAAATTACTTTCTGTTTCTCTCTGTCTTTCTCTTATACCTTTCTGGATTATCTTTATTTTAGCAGTTAGTACACTGAGATATCACTAAATACAAATTAAACATTTTCACATTTTTATAAAAAAATACAGAACATTATTTAGTTATTCCAGTTGTTATTTAATTCACATTATTATCTATGTATTTGGCAAAATGATACTCACTTTCTGCATGTCAGAATATGACTACTAGTAAAAATAGTGTTTATATACATTTTGTCATGTGCCACCCCCAATTATAAATACCATTATTGACATCAGTTTTCACAATCACCTTATGAGGTAGGTAGGTACTATAAACTTTATCACCATTTTCAGATGAAGAAATTGATATACAATAAATAAATAAATGTCATGCTTTCAAATACTGCCATCTTTTCCGAAAAAATGCTAATCCTTTAAACAACATATGAACTCTTAATTATATTACTATTGTGTTTTACAGATAGCACAATTAAACTTCAGAGAAACTAAGTGATATTTTTAGTTACATAATTTCAAAGTAAAACATTTCATATTACACTCAGATCTTATGTTTGATTGTTTTCTTGAGCTATGGTTAAACTGGTGCCCAGTCCTACTTTATAAAGGGAGTTTGGGGATATCTGGATGCAATTTGACCAAACCTAGGACCTAATTTTTATTTTTCATTAGCTAACTCAAAAATATTTTTGGCTAGGAAATTAAAAAAAGAATTATAGTCTTCCATTTATATAAGGCTATTTTTTACTAATGATGAGAGAAATGCTCATTAGACATCTTAATACTTCTATAAAATGCATTATCACATATTTGGAAAATTTTGCAAAAATATAACCATAAGGAATCTGAATAGAGTAGATAAATGGTTGTTGTTGTTTAGGAAATTAAGAGTCCATATTTTCTTAGATTATTAAAATAGTAATCCTCACAAAACTCATCCTTAGTAAATATTAAACAGGCATTGCTTTAAATTATGGGTGCCCAGATTTCCCTGTATCTAAATAGTTTTAAATATTAAATGTGAGAGAATAATAAGTCTTTATTTTTGCTTCCCATGAAGAAGTTTATTTTCTGATTTAGTACCTACAGTGTCAGGCTCTGAAATATTTCTAAGAATCCATTGCATTCTTTTTTTAAATTTTTACTTTAAAGAGACTAAAACCAAGCAAAACAAAACAGAATAAAGCCAATAAAATAAACCAGTGTAAGTGACATAGGACTTCAAAACTGTAGGAAATCAATGATGGTTACCATAATGCCCTTGTTGTCTTCTCATACCTTCAGACATAGTAAAACTCAAACAAAACAGAATAGAATAGAACCAATAAAAACAAAACAATGAATGCAATAACGGACTTCAAAACAAGATAACAGTAAATTCAAAATGGCTACCATATATATCCTGTTATCTTTGAAATAGTTGTCCATGCCATTGGATATAAGAAAATCAAATAAAACAAAACATAATAAAACCCAACCCAGCAAAACAATGAAAATGATACAGGACTTCAAAACAAGATAATAGGGAATTAACAATGGCTACTACCTTCAGAAGGAGATCCCCCATAGATGCTACACTACATACAGTTATCCTCTAAACAGATGATCAGTCTACTGGCTTTAAGCTTGCAAAGTCAGAGAAACACTAAATACTACAAGCATTAAATCATATTTTACCTCAATAGCTATCATTGCAGCCTGTGTTTCTCTGGTTCAGCCTGTTGCTTATGGGTAGGGATGGGAGTTGCCTCTTCTTGTTTTCCAGCCTGCATGCTGGCAAGGGCTGGAGTCTGGCTCTCATCCTGGTGGTTGGTACATGGCACTGATTCACAGTGAGGACTTGCTTCTTGATGACTTACTTTCTGCCCCTGAAGTCCACGAACGGCACTGACTTATGGCAGGGTCTGACTGTCCCCCCAGTGGCTTATGCATGGCACTGATTCTCAGGTAGGGCTTGCTTTTTGGTGACTTCTTGTTCTCTTTCTCTACAGTCTGAAAATGATGCTGACACATGGGGAAAGGCTGGGGTCTGTCTGTCCCCCAGCCCCCAGTGGCCCACATATGGTGCAGACTCACAGAGAGGGCTTGCTTCTTGGTGATTTCTTGTTCTCTTCTAGGAAGCCACTTTAAACATTGCAGAAACATTGTATGAAACTTTCTAGGCATGTTATAGTCATATAAATAAAAAACCCTGTGCAATAGAGTATAACAACATCCTGGCTATTCACTTTCTAAAGCCAGACTAATTTAACACATGCAAAATAGTTAAAATAATATTTCATATTTGTGTAAAAGCAAAAGGAGTTGATCAATCAACAAATGTCTCCCTTGTGAAGAAGAAATTAATATAAAGACTTTACCAAGATTTTGAAAAAAAATAAACAATAAACTTTATCAGTTATACAATTAATAATTTGATATGATAAGCTGATTTAAATGTGAGATCATTATAATTTTCAAAAAATATTTTGAAACTAATAAATATAGTGATCATACTTAGGGAAGCATGTTTTTTCTGATGTTAAGTTTAAAAACTTAATTAAGTGACAGTATGCAGCCTACAAATATGTAAGTAAAATAGTTCTGTTCTGCAAAAAGAGCTTATCATTCTGAATATTCAGCATATAATTGATATTATTAATTTTAAAAATAAGATTTGATATTTGTGAAATAAATGACTCATATTGTCAAAGAAAGTATTATATCAAATTAAAGTTTCAGTCTCTAGAAATGCTACCCTATCCTTATTTTAATTTTATTAATGATGATTCTGGCACTAGAGGAGGAATTACTTCTATCTATGCAAAAAAAATTTGCTATATAATAAATAGAGCAAGGGGAGTTGCTAGTATTGATGACCCTTCATTTTTCTTTCCATGGGGACAAGAATATAAGTTGTTTTTTTTTTTGCCAGATGATCTGACAGATGAATGTTATATCATTTGTACTTTGGAGTTTAACCTTTTAATGAGATGCCCCTTTCCAACTAATCACTGTCACAGAGAATGGTACATTACCCAAAGTATGATTCAAGTCATAGCCAGGAAAGATTAATGTAGAGTGACAACTGGGACCTCTCAGGGACTTCAGGGATAGGGAAGGTTAATTGGAAATGCTGAAATTAATGTTCATTAGTTTAATAAATGGAGAGCTTTTCATTGTTAAAAATAGATTGTATTACTTTTCTTTCACTTAATAATGCCTGTTATCCATTTGAGAAGATTCATTTTAGATACAAAATGCAATGAATATATGGGACTTTAAAAAGAAGTTAGAGTATCCATACCAGCAACCTTTGAAATCTTTTCTAATTCTATAATGAATAATTCATATCTGTTTGATAACTACCTCCTGAGACCTTTGATTGTTTCAGATCCATTTATTTTACACTGTTCAACACATAACAGGAAATAGTGCTAAGTAGCAAAATATCAAATTTTCTTCAAAAATGCTTTTCATAAAATAATTTTCTGTGGTAATTTTGAAAAACACTGAAACAATATCCTTTTATTAAAGACTTACAGTATCCATTAATGTTCAAATACATTAATGTTCAAATAAACTATATTAAAGCTCAACTTTTTCAACCTCTTCATATGCTTTCCAAATAGCACATACTAAGAAATGATGAAAACACTTACTTGGTGAGGGATATGTAAATATTCCTTAAACTATGTAAATATTCTTCTCCATCATATTTTGTTTCTTTATCTTCAGAAAAAAATGGAAACAATAATCAGTGACAAATTATTAAAAAGGTAATATTCTTGTTAATTCCAAAGTAATTTTAAAACATAAAAGATGATTAGATTTGTAGTGTGACTTTTTTCTTTTAGAGAAAATTAAAAGTGAGAAAAAATTGTCAACCTAAAATCCTTCAACTCATATTTGCTATTAAGAGCAGCTGATTGGGCTGGGGTTTTAGCTCAGCGGCATAAGTGCCTGCCTTGCAAGCATGCAGTCATGAGTTCAATCCCTGGTACTGATAAAAAAAAATTAAAAAAAAAATAAAAGCAGCTGATTATGTTTTTATTCTGCTTTGATTTTAATTTATCAATTTGTATATTTAAAGATTAAATGTATTTATTGTCCAATTCCAATTTTTCTTGTCTCAAGGAAATCAGTTGATATGAATGCCTCATGAGATAGAGGATTCCTATGAATTTTATCTGGAGTATATTCTACCAGTCCTGAGTTTATAAACATTTTGTCTTTTGGATAATAGCTTTAAAGATTACATTTTAATAGTGTAAATAGTAACAGATGTGAAAATAATTTAATTTTCCTCAAAATATCACAAACCCCTGAAAAGAAGAACTCATCTTTGTGTCGCATGATGTGAATTGTTGCAATATCTTCTTATTTATATGTATATGTGCCTATTTTTGAACTCTCTGAATACTCACTTTGATATTCTGCTAGTTCTGTGGCCACACATATTGATTTATTATAGCTACTAGGTGATTTGCATCCTCCTTGGAAAAATATTATTATAATCTTTGTTCTTATTTTTAATTGTTTCCTTTATTCGCTTATATATTTTCCATTACAAAATTTAGAATTAACTTAGCAAACTATAATGTACTGAGACATTTTCTTGTTGATTTTGGCAAAATTTAACACTTAGTATTATTTAGTCACAGAAATTAAAGTATTCATGGATAAGTTACCATTATTTGTTAAGAATAGTTATACTGGGCTTGGGATTTAGCTCAGTGGCAATAGTGCCTGCCTGGCAAGCATGAGGTAAAGAGTTCAATCCCTGGTAAAAAATTAAAAAAAAAAAAACAGAATATTCATACTTTGTCTTGAAGATGACAAGACATTTTGTGGTAGCAATTGCTGATTTCCTATTATCTAATTTTGAAATCCTGTATCACTTTCATTATTTGTTTTGATTGGCTTTGTTCTATTTAATTTTGGTTTTATTCTTTTTAAATTTTTATTTGTTTGGTTTGATTCTTCTTAAATTTAAAAAAGGGGGATAATAAAAGTGGGCTACTCAAATGAAAAAAAAAAGAATATTCATACATCTTCAGCAGAGTGGTATGTTTCCTAATAATTATTGCAACAGTACCAAATTTATTCAGGTATACTTGCTATTTTTACCCTTCTTAATGAATTTATTTTTTGTGAAAGTGAATATTTCCCCCAATATTCTTAGGATATAAATGTACAATTGGATATTTGGATATACACTTATCATAAAAAGATTATGATAAATTAACATATCATACCTCATATTCTTAAATTCTGTAATGAGAATAATTAAAATGCATATTTCTTTCACAAAATGTAAACATATATGCATTATTGACTAGAGTACATCTTAAATTTATAGCTTGCTTCTTTCATAACTAATATTATGTACATGTGATAAACATTGGCCTAGTTTTCCCAACCACAGGCCCTGGTAACCATTCTTCTCTATTTAAATGAATTTCCCTTTTTTTAAAATTTCACAACTAAGTGAGACCCATTCAGTAATTATTCTGTGTGTGTGTATATATATGGATATGTATCTGTGGCTTATTTTATGTAGCATAACATCCTTTAGCTAACCCACGCTGCTTCAGATGATAAAATATCTTTCATTGTTATATTATGACTAAATATTTTATATGGGTATATATGTGTGTATCTATGTGCATGGTTGTGTTTATATACATATTGAATAAACTTTTCTTTATCCAGTCATTTTTGGTAAGTTGTTTCTATGAATTTTTCCCTCTTTAACTAATTATATAATTTGTTGGTATATGTTGCACAGTATAATTTGTAATCCTTTGTAGTTTTGACTAATCATTCACAATGTTTCATTTAATTTTTATAAATGTATTTTCATCTTTTTCTTATGCCACCAATTTTATCACCTCAAAAATTATCCTCAATTTAATTATTTTCTTATCCTCTAGATTACTTTTGTTATTTTTATAACTTTTTTCTTCAAATGACTCATAATTCATTTCCTTTTTCTGATTTCTTAAAAGTATAAATTCAAGGTCTTTGGTATATTTTTCTTTTAGTCTTATGTGTATTGCTATATACTTTTCTCATATATTTACTCAGTTCACTCTACATACAGAATTTTGATATATTTTCACTATGATTTGTCTAACAATCTTTTCTGATTTCCCTTTTGGTTGTTTTCTGTGACATATTGATTATAAATGTTCCATGTGTTTGTGAGTTTTCCAGTTTAATTCCTTTCACTAAATTCTACTTTCTTGCCATCATCATTATTATTACTGGCAAAAATTTCTAATATGTTTTTAGTAGTCTTTTTAAATATGTTGACTAACTTTATGACTGAATACCTTGAGAATGTCCTGTATGTGCTTACAAAGATATGTACTCTACTGCTGTTGTATGAAATGTTCTACACAAGTCTACTAGGTACACTTGACAACAAACTCATGAGGAAATTTATCTCACTCATAGTGGATGTTAAAACTGAGGCAACAGTGCAAATTTACAGGCAAAAACTGCAAATGAGAAAAAAAAAGATAGAAGGGATGTCAGCATGAGGAGAAGAGTAAAGGGAGCACAGCAGGGAGAGTTCAGACTGGTCCATTAAGAAAAGAAAATGACAAGCTTTTATGGACACACTCAGATGAACCATGGCCTGGCAATTTCCCATTGGGTCCTGAGTATGGACCTCTTAGAAATCTCTTCCTGCTGTTTAAAAAACTTTACTTCTTGTATAAGTTACAGAACGGGGACTTTTCTCATCCTTCCAAATATCATCGTCCTCCTTTGCTATTAGAGCTCTTAAAGTAAGAGTTGAGAATAAGGAAAGTTCTCGAGATAAGGGCTGAAGATAAGGATGTTGTTGGCAAGAGACAATAGGGAAAAAAACATGTCTCAACCTTCAGTGAACAACAAGTAGTGAATTAAAGACCAAGAATTTCTCCTGTCTGTTCTCCCTTGAGGGTCCATATTCTGTGTCACCTTTGATCAGAAAAATTATCTTTCAAGCCCACTGTTTTCTTATTAATTTTCTATCTGAACAGTATTTTTATTATTCAGAGTATTGAAGGTCTCTTCTACTATGATATCATTATTTTTTCTTATGATCTACTAATATTTGCTTTATATGTTAAGATGTGATGTTGGTAACATATCACTGAGAATTTTTCATGATCTCTTGAGAAACTGACCCTGTTGATATTTTGTAATAACCATCATTTTTGCATTAGTCTTACACATACACTATATTCTGTCTGAATTATATGTAGCTACCCTTGCTTCACTTGGTTTCCATTTTCTTCTGTACTTTACATTCCATAGGACATGACTAGGTCTTTTCATCCATTTATTTGCTTAATCTTTTGATTGCAGAATTTAATCAATTTAAATTAAAAGTAATTATAGATAAAAATTCCATATTGCATTTTTGTTAACTTTTTCTGGCTTAGTTTTACTTTTTGTTTTATTTCTTTTCTGCTACCTTACATTGTGATTTTTCTAATTTTTGTAGTTGTATGATTTGGTTTCTTCAAATATCTACTTTATTAGTACTATAGCTAGTTTTATGAATATGCTGATGCTAAAATAAGAAAAAAATAGTTATAAAGGCTTATTTTAGTTGATGTCTTACTTTGATTAAGTATGCACACAATATACTTTAATTATCCCTCCAATTTGATGTCACAATTTACATTAACATTAGTATATCCTGAATTTGATTGTATATCTGATTTTATCAGTGAGTATTTTAATCAGGATGTTTTTATATTTTAGTTACTGTCCTTTGATTTCAACATAAAGAATTCCCTTTATTAGTTCCTGTAAGATAAATGTGATAGAAATGACTTCTCTCAGCTCTCTTATCTTGAAAGCCTTTTTTATTTTTCATTTACCAGATACATTGTATTTGGCTGAAAGCTCTTGTGTTGTTATTTTATAACAGTTTAGATGCATCATCTCATTTTCCCTGACTCACAAGTGGTTTTTTTCCTGAGAAATTTGCCAACCCTCATACAAAGGTTTACTTTTGGGCAATGAGGCACTATTTTGCTACCCTCAGAATTCTATTTCTCTTTTAGGAATTCAAATTTACTGTATCCTGGTGACAGTGTCTTTGTGCTCAACCTACTAGAAATTTTACAGCTTCTTTAATTATGGATATCCCTATCTCTCTCCAGATGTAAAATACTTTATGTCACTGATCATTTTTGATTTAAAAAAAAATGCTTTTAGGGCATAACAACCAAATAGAACCTCTAATGACAACAAACAGAGGGATCAGACTAGTAATGAATGTAGTGAGCGCAACAGCAGCACTACCCCTGTTCTGTTCCCAGTAGTGTGAGAGACGAGAGACATGGGACCTGAAGAATCTTGGGCTTTCTCCACAGTGGCAACGGTGAGTCAGAAGGCAGCACTCTCTTCACCCTACTCTCAGTGGCATAAGGGAGGAGAAGATGAGCCAGTGGAATGGAACAGAGGAGGCTAGGCAAGGGCTGGGAGGAGCCAACAGAATGTAGATCTAGGAGCAGCCTCTGGCTATCTTTGTCCCAGGACACCACAGCAAATGGCTGGACAGTGCAAAGACACACAAGGTAGAAAACATGGGTAGGTCACCAACAGATATCCAGAGAGGTGCTTGCTGAAAACTCTGACCATGTCACCCACGTCCTGAGGCCAAGATCAGCCCCTACCCAGTGCTAAGCCTACTACAGTCTGGTGGGGTTACCTAGTACAGATCTGGGTTTTGACTTTGACACTACAAAAGAGTTTTGGACACCAGAGGAATTTCAAGGTTTTTTTTGGTTGTTGTTGTTTTGTTTCATATAGATTGATTTGTCTTTTTCTCTTTTACCCTTTTTTTTTTTTTTTGGTGTGGCTGTTGTTTAGGTTTTTACTTTTGTTGTTTGTCTTGTTTTTCTCTCTCTCTCCTCAATTGTCTTTTTTGATTTTTTGATGTGAGTGAACATTGTTTCTAGACTTTCTGGTTTACTTTCAATATTCTTTTGCTTTCTGCTTTATTCTTTATCCCTTATCTTCTGCAGTTTCTCACGATTTATGTGGATTCCTTTGTCCTCCAGCTTTGCTTCTACTGTATTTCTCTTCATTTCATTCTTTATTTTTCCCTTATACCTCTTAAACCATTCTATAATAAGGTAAAATCACTCTATAAAGAAAAACCCACTTCATAGAAGTTTCTAGTTCATGCTGGAATTTGTTATATATCTTGCTTTAGGGGTAAAAATACAAAATTAATGGCAAGCACAGTTTGTCCATTTCTAGGCTGTACTTGATACTACTGTCATTGCTAGTTGTACTATGATAACCAAGCTGTCACATTGTTGCAATCAATTGTGCTCCCTAGTATGACACATTACAGTTGACTAGGGTAATGATCACTGCCATAGTCCAGTAACAATAGATTGAGTGCCGAGCCAAATAGCAATTTCTTCTTCTCAATAAATTGAAAAGATAGGATCTCGGGTTAGACTCAAAGTCCAAGAGCCAGCTACACCTGGAAGACATCTCTGAGAAATAGATATTTCCTAGGAATGTTTAATACTAGTGATACTGCTACCTACCATAAGGAATTTATAAGCATCAATACAGAAAAGAAATTAAAATTTCAAAAAATAGAGAATTAAAAGGTATAGAAGCAACATGCAGTCCAAGACATTTAGCCCACTCAGAAAAAGTCCAGGGGACAATGAGGTGGAGGAAATAACAAGCCACCTGCCAGAATTTTCTAAAATTGTAGCACTATTAATAATTAGATCAGAAATATTCTCTCAAGAAAAAAAAGACATGACAATCATAATAAAGCACATACTTAGTTAACATAAAGTAGCAACAAATAAAGAAATTACTAATGAAGGAGATTAAGAAGATGAGGGAAACCATGAATCCCCAGCATAGGTAGGATATGGAATACATGAAACAGAGGCAAAACATATCCAGGAGATTGAAAAATTCTATTGAACATATACACAGATAAATGAATAAATGTGAGGATAGAATATCAGACCTAGTAGACAAGATTGTGATTAACAGTCATGAAAAGAAATATTTCTTAAAAATAGCAAGGAACAGGCCAGACACGGTGGCACACTCCTATGATCCTACCATTTGGGAGGCTGAGGCAGGAGAAACATTTGCAAATTTGAGACCAGCCAGGGCTACAAAGTGAGCCCAAGGCCAGTCTGAACTGTGTAGTAAGATTCTGTCACAAAAATACACACAAAAAAATTTAGCTGAGGGTTTAGCTCAGTGGACAAGCACCTTCCTGGCAAGTGCAAAGTTGTGAGTTTGATTCCTGGTACCAAAAAAAAAAAAAAACAAGAGACCCAGAAAAAATCAACCCAATGTCTTCAAGATGATACAAATAAGAATGACATAAGCTTGACAGGAGTGAAAAAAAAAAAGTATCAGACAGTACAAATGACTTGAAAAGCCTGTTCAAAGAAGTAATGACAGAAAATTTCCCAAACAAGGAAGAAGAATTTGGCATACAGGTAAGTGAAGCATTTAGAACCCCAATTAGTTATAACCAGAATAAATCTACACCAAGGCATATAATAGTCAAGTTTCCAGAATTTATGCACAAGGACACAGTATTAAAAACTACTAGAGAAAAGAATTGAATCAAGTTAAAGGAAAACCCATCAAAATCACATTGGACTTCACATAAACTCTTAAATCAAAGGTATTCTGGAATGAAGTATTACAATTCCAGAAAGAAAACATTGTCCAACCCACATTTATATATCCTGCAAAAATATCTTTTAAAATCAATGGAGAAATAAGATACTTCCATGAGAAAGAACAGCTGAAGAAGTTTATGAGCACCAAACCAACACTTCAAAATCTTGTAAAGATATTCTATAAAGATACAAGAAAGACTACAATTCCATGAACACCACTAGAAAGAACCCACCAGGCAAGGCAAGCAATTAAACAGAAGTAAAGACAAAGAACCAACAAAAGGAAAATAATATGACAAGGAGAAGTCAGTACATTTTAGTTATAACCATCAGTGCAAATGGTCTCATTTTTAACCCATCAAAAGAAGTAGATTTGTATAACAGACCAAAGACTAAGATCCAACAATATGGTGCATTCAAGAAACACATGAAATTCAAAAAGAAATTCATAGAGTGAAAGTTAAAGGATGGAAAACAATACTGTTTGTGACAGGAATGCACAAACACACAAAGGTAGTTATTCTATTTGCAAACAAAGTGAAAGTCAAGAGAGGACTAAAAAAAAGAAGCAAAGAAGGACACTACACTCCAAGAACAGATAAAAATCATAAATATATACTCACCAAATACCAGTGAACCCAACTATGCAAAGAAATATTAATGGACATGACAAGTCAAATAAACACTAACACAATTGAAGTCTGTAACTGCAGAATCCCAGTGTTACAAATAAACAGAACTAGCCAAAAAATCAACAATGAAATGTCAGTGAAATGTTTGAGCTCAACTTTTGAACAAATGGACTTAGTAAATGTCTACAAGTGTTCCATCCTGCAACACGAGAACACCCATTCTCCTCAGTTGCAAAGATTCATTCTCCAAACTAGACCACATACCAGCTCATAGAACATGCTTAAATAAATGTAAAGGAGTTAAACTTATTTCATACATATTATCAGACTATAGTGCAATGAAATTGGAATTCGATGCCAAAAGAAAATACTAAAACTTTGTGAACACATGGATATTAAATAACACCCTCCTGAACTGTTAGATTTTTGGTGCAATAAGAGAGAAAAATATAATATAAATGTAGCTTTTATTACAAGGATGTGGAGAGAACTCCACGGCTACAGAAGCCTGGCATTCTCTGACCGGAAAGTGGGGTGTTGGATATATTTATAAACTCTGACGGGGTGGTGCTTAGGGCAGGCATTTGATGACACACAGCGGGCTGATTGGAGCCCTTTTCGTGCCACTGGGACAGGAAAAAGGAAGTTGTCATATGGGAAAGAGGGAGTGGCTTTAAAGTAAACATCCTTAATCCTGCCTCCACTACATAATGCCATGCAGGGCACAGTCCTTTCATGAACAATCAACAGGTCACAGATTAAATTAAAGAAGAAATTAGACGGTTTCTAAAATTAAATGATGATGCCAATACAACACACCAGAACTACTGGATGCAATGAAATCAGTACTAATTCCTAAACAAGGGGTGAATTCCCACATAACAAAAACAGAAGAAGGTCAAATAAACAATTTAATGTTCAACTTTAAATTTCTAGGAAAAAAAATAACATGTTAAGCCCAAAGTTCATATAGGGGAGTAAATTATAATGATCAGAACAGAAATTAATACAACTGAGATTAGGAAAACAATATAAAAAATCAATGGGTCAAAGAGTTGGTTTTTTTTTTTGAAAGATTAAATGAAATTGAAAAACGCTTAGCCAACCTTATTTTAAAAAGAGGAAAGAAAAGACTCAAATCCATACAATGGGAATAAAAAGAGTGAAATAAAAGCATATCCTGCAGAAAACCAGATCATCAATACCTACTTCAAGAAACTGTACCCAAACAAGATGAAAGACATAGAAGAAATAGACAGATATCATTGCTATCTATCTAGTTTTCTCATAGGTGACTGAGTTTTTTTTATGATGATTTTATTGAATTAGTTGGCAATTTGTAGACCTCCATTTTTCAGATACTCATCCATAGAATTTTATGTTATCTTTTTTGTGGTATTAAATGTCCTTAATTTTTCATGTTTCTTGCATTGCTGTAGTCACAAAATCACTTACTTTCTCCAAACTTCACTGTCTGGCTTTAAGAAGGAAAGACCGCCACTGCTAACCTACCAAGTACCTTGCCAAGATCTCCAATCTTGCAAAGGATTGTACAGCAAAGGCTTAAAATAAATGGGATAAGTGGCACGATTTTAGGAATCCAACAGGATTAACACTCTCTAGCAAAATCAAGACTCTGAGGGCTAAGACAAGGAATGTCTCTGGGCAGCCCATATTTAAAGAGTTTGAGACTAGAGTGGAAAACAGTATGAAACTAAGCAGAATCTTGGGAGTGGTTTAAGGACTTTTCCAAGTATCAGATTATGTTAATTTAGGAGAACTATCTTATGTTAATTTAGGAGAAAGTCTCCAGGTTGACTTGCACTACAGGAGTGAAATGCCTGTAGCTACAATCTCTATGTTGTTAGTTGGGGTTGGAGCCAGTTGTCCTCAGCAGTGGCCTTACCTTGCCCTTGTAGGTGTCTCTTTGTTCTCAGGTTGGCCAAGCCCCAGCCACGTCACAACCCTGCATGTGTGTTCGATTTCCAGCTTCAGTGGCTCCCAGCAGTAACCCAGTAAGGAATTCTAGAGATTTTTTTTTTTGGTCTTTTCTAGTGTACTTGTACACCAATACTTGTATTCATTTTAATGGTGAAATTTTAGAATGGTGTTCCTTTTTCAGTTCCACAAAAACAGGAATGTCATTCCTAGCTTCCTATTTACATTCCTTAGATGTACCTTCCCCTGACCAGCACTGTTCTTGACATGCCAGTGCTGGCCATGGATGTCTGTGCAGGCCACACACAGATATGTGCTGGGCGATCTCCACAGAGCAGGAGGCCACTTGCTTGAGTGACCCACTTTTCACAATCTGTAGCAGTAGTTACTATAGTCTCCTTCTCCTTGCAGGGGTCCTTGTCCCCTAGGCTTTGAGGATAGGAAGAGACAGTAGTGGACATCCTGGACACTGTCTTACAATCTGAGGAAGAAAGCTTGGTAATTCCTTTATTCTTATTTTCCCTGTGGTGGTGGTGGGGGAAACACAAGCCAAAGTATTCTTCCATGGCACTAGGCTGTGCTTTATGGAAATGGTTGTATACATAAAGGGAAATGGCTCTTCTTACTTTCTTTAATATATCTCTTCAGAATTGTATGCCCAAGCAGTGTGAGAAAACTTCCAAGGTTGACAACAGATCTAATACATATTTCTTTTTTCCCCGGGTGGTTTCCAAAATTGGTGTTTCTTTTGAAAGATGATGCTAGTAACTCTCATTCTGCCATCTTGTTGATGTCCATCAAATTGAAGAATTTGAATAATTTACTTGAAGCTGTTTTTCCACTTATTTTTTAAACAGCCTGTCTGAATTTCAACTGAAGAATCTGTCTCCACTTAAATATATAGCATGTAATATATGTAACCTTTATTATTTTTATTTTTATCTTTTCAGCCCTGTGCTACTTCCTGTATCACATTGCTTAGTTGTCAGGTAATGCTTTGAGATGAAGTTTCATTTAGATTCCTGGAAGCTGAAAGACTTCTACTCAATGCTGATTGATTTGGGTGTGTGATAAAGAAGATATTTGAAATTCCTCAAGGTTGCCAAAACTTCTTGTACTTTCACTATCCATTGTTAAATTTAGCATTTTCCCTGTGCAGTATTATAGTTTCTCAATCATAGGTGTATGTACAGCTCATCTGATTCTACAAGAATTAGCTTGCTAGAGCCACCAAACTAAACATTTGTTCTGGGTGGTACAAACAACAGAAATTTATTTCCTCACAGTTTTGGGGACTGGAAGTTCCAGATCAAGGTGTTGGCAGAGCTGATTTCTCCTGAGGCCTTTCTCCTGGGCTTCCAGGGGTTGGCTTTTGCTGTGGCCTCACATGATCCTTTCCCTGTGTACCCACATCTCCTATGTCTCTCCTTTGTCTCATATGATCACCAGTCTTATTAAGGGCTCAACCATATAATCTCATTTAACCTAGATCATTCTATTAAAGGACATATCTTCAAATGCCATCACATTGTGAGGTATGAGTTATTAGTATAGGGTAAATATATATATACATATATTCACTTCCAGGAACTGCTTCTATTCTGACTGGTGCACTACTGACCCTAATCAGAACCATAGTATGAATAATCACAATACACAGTTAACCAGCTTTTCTTGACAAAGCCTTTGATTTTTACCTCAATTGGTGTCAAATTGAGTCTTCACATACTTATTTTTGCAGTCAATCCTCAAGTATAACTAGTTTTTCATTAACTCGGTGTGAGGTTAATGAATATGAACATCAGCACATACTTAGAAAAGAGGAGGCAGACTTCTGACTTTGACCTGCTGAAATTATCATTTATTCCAAGAATACCTTTCTGATTTTATTCAGTTTCTAGAAACCTGCAATATGTACCTCCCAACAATTCTCTTTCTTTGGTTATGCATGTGGGTGAGTGTGCAGTAGAAGTCAACATTTCTCACGGCAAGATTTTCCAAGCTATTAGTTCTCTGGATGTGGAAATCTCTGTCTCTCAGCTTTACCTTTTTTATGCCTGTTTGCTTCTGGGTTTAACTCTGTATTTGCTAAAATACATATTCTAGTTACTATATAGCAGCTTTCACATGAGGAATTTTCTGAATTATTATAGATCTGAAAATATCTCCATTCAGTATGTTTTGACTAAAAGTTATTTCCTCAAATTATGGAAGAATGTATTTAATCTTATGTATAGATTTTTTTGAGTATAGATTTTATTTGATGCAAACATATTTAGGATATTGCTCTATTTTTACATATTTTTCCCATTTTTCACGTATTTTTCACGTATTTTTCCCATTTTTGCGGCATCATTAGCCTATAGGATATTTTACCCTATAGAACATTTGATTTTGCTCACTTACTTACTATCAATCATCCAAACACAACAGATATTTAGGGGGGAAATGGGTCCTAATAATGATTTCTCTTTCCTCTTTCCAAACCCAATCTTCTTTTCATTCTGCAGGTACAATTGATGTTACTTTAGGAAAAAGTTGCTTGTAATGAAAAATTCATCTCAGAAGAGCCCTTTTTAAAAATTTAGTTCATTAATTCTTCATTATTTCCATAACCCTGATGTCTTTAAGAATATGGTTTTTCTAATGTAATAGGCATTTCCCCTATAGTCAGTAATAATTTTCTGCATCCTTAGACATAGCTCTCCTATGTTATTTATTTATTTTAAATATTTGAACGTTAACATTTCATTAGAGCCACACTCAACATTTACCATCACTTACTTATAGTATCAGGAAAATGACATAATGTTAAGTATTTTTGCTTATCCCAATTTTAAAAACTTTCCAACTTATTTATTTAACTCACATAAATCTTAAAGATTGTCATTGATTAAAATAGTATCAAATTAGTACCCTCTCACTAAATAATAATTTAATTTTTAAAAAAGAGAACCAAAAAGAGCCTTCTATAAGTGTAGGGGTCTTTGTAAAACTTTAAATGTAAAGTGTACTATTGTTTTTGAACAATAGATTGTGACATAAAACAACAATCCTCTCTAATATCCTTTGCTATCATGGCTATTTAATCCTCATAACTTCATAAGACTTCAAACTTTTTCAATAAAACTCCAGTGGTGCTGATCTTTAGGTATTTCAGTCTTACTAGGAAAACTCCACCCTGCAGGCAAATTACGATTTTTATTATAAAGGTGATAAAAGTTGGGGAATATTAGTATTTCCAATAGGGCAGCTTACCCCTCTAATGATGCAAGAAAGAATGGCAAAGAAGTGTTCTTTGAAGAAGTAATTGTTAAACTACAGCTTGAAAAGTGAACTTTACCAGAGTTTCACAATTTCTAGTGCTTAGATTATGTTACATTTGATGGCATTTAAGATAGAGAAATGGAGATATGAAATAGACCTAGATAGTGCTTTTCTTTACCTGACAGAAGATACCAGTGCTACTAAAAGCATGGAAGTTGTAAAATAGGTATAGTAACCTACACAAAGATACAAGGTATAAAAGAGAAACAATTTAGGCTATGTCTTGGGGAAACTGAATGCTTCAAGTGGTGACTGCATAAGAAGAGCTAGCAAAGTGTTGGAAACACAATGAATAGTACAACAACAACAAGAAAATGAAATCATATCAAAATATAAATAAAAGGGAAGTATGTTGTAATGGAAGCTTAGTGATGCTAATGATTTAAAGAAGGAAAAAATAAAGAGCACAGGTATGCATTTGAAAGTAGTATTCTCAGGATCATTTTTCCCTCTCTAATTCCCATTCCCAAATCCACCTATAAAAGATATCCCCTAGTATGCATATTCCTTGTGTCACTCATGCTACCAATTTTTGTTCATCTTTCCTTAGCCTTTGTAACTGTTGCTTAATTGATTGCACTGCTTCCATTCTGGAGGCATTACAACAAATTGTTCTAATAAGGGCAAGAGAACTATTTTTTAAATATAAAGTAAAACTGCAAATCAAACGAGATTAATCACATCTCAATCTTCAGTGCTTTTCAGTAACATTTGTAATAGAATTCAAAGGACTTGTTAGGGACTTAAAATCCTTTGGCCTCATCTTTGAGTTTGTACATGTCCATTACTTATCAATGAAACACACTACTATATTCCAGCAAGAATTACCTCAGTATTCTACAAATTATTCTAGCATAAAACAGATTCTGTTTTTCATCCTTTGGCTTTGGGTTGCTTTTGCCATCAAACGTGATCTTAGCTTTAAAAAATTATCTATAACCACAAGTTTTGGCTCAGTTTAGAACATAGGCTTCAAGTGGCATTGAGGTTCTCCCCCTCTCTCTTGGATTCAGACATGAGCTAGGCTTATAAATGATGAGAAAACATGTAGTGAAAAATTTATTCACTCAGAGCCCTTATGTATGATATGCTTTAACAAGTAACTCATCTTTCATCATCCTTCTAAGATCACTATATTCTTCTACATTATTCATTTTAGTTTTACTTATTACCTATCAATATGTTATATATGTGCTTCTAAACTCATCTTTATTTTTCACTCTTAGATGGGATGTGTAAGTATATCACTTGAGTATCAAGCATGCTACACTCTAGATGGGTTGTGTAAGTATAGTAGTACCTAACAAAGTATCAACCAAAATGTAATAGATCTATAATGTTTTTATTTCACTGTTTTGTACTACATAAATCTACAGGTTTCATTTCTGATAAATTATTTGTCAGATTGTGCTGGGAATTCAAACAAATAGCTTTCCAGTGTCCTTTTCACATGGCTTAGAGGATATCAAAATTCTAGGCTGAGTACATCTTAAGCAATGAAGCTGATTCATCTCTTTATTTGGTAAACTACAGAAGAGGTTAAATAGTCACAGTGAATATTACATCAATATCTCTTAGTTACATAGTTTATTTAAATGAATCCAGAAAGGGTTAATTTGAATTGAAAAACTGGTGTAGATTGTATATTCTTGATGGATGATGTTGTCCATCAGATATTATAGATCCAAGAAATCAACAATGTAGATGATTAACACTACTCAAGATTTATGTTAGGTTCGTAATTTTTCATAAGGAGGCTGATGTATATGAAATGATCAGTGCACATAGAAATTCTGATAAATCTTCATTGCATTTCATTGGAGCAGTTTTACGTTCTACTATAAAAGAAAATACCTCTTCATTCATTAGGAAATAAAATAATAACTAATTCTGGCATTGTGAAAAAGAAACCCTCCTATGTTGATAAAAATGTAAACTAGTGAACCATTAGGGAAATCAGAATGAAGTTTTCTCAAAGAACTGAAATTAGAAATTCCATTGGACCCAGTCATCCCTCTGCTAAGTATCTTCCCCAAAGAACCTAACTCATCATACTACAGCAATACTTGTGTACCAATACTCATACTATAGCATAATTTGCAATAGTTAAATTCTAGAACCAGCCTGTATACTCATCAACAGATGGCTGGACAAACAAAATGTGATTTCTCAATATAATGGAGAGGGGAAGAAAAAGATGGCCGATTGATAGGTAGCACAATAGAGAGCCTCTCTGAGAAAAGCAACTCAGATACTAGAATTTATCACCATGGAGAAGACCAGATGAAAGGAGAAGAATTCTCATGACCCAGGAAGAAACTGAGGCAAAAGAAAAATAAAAATATATATATATATAAAAAGAAGCGTGGATGGAGGGCTGGAGCTGGGCACACTCCGGGTGCTGTACTGGGCGCATTTTAGCATTAGGCGATTCATGATCAAGTTGATCTAGTTCATGATAGTGAACAGATCACACTCTGTTGATGAGGTCACGGCCCTGCCAAGAGTGGGGGTTGGTAAGCCCGAGACCCTTAGCGGGAGGAGGCGCTGCAACAGGGAGTAGAACCGGCAAACTGAGCTGCACAAACTTTTGTGAGTGCTGAGACCTGGGTTCCCCAGAGCAGGGTGAACCCTGCCTAAGTTGGGCAGGACAGGCTTGAATTGACAACTGAAGCAGTATCAGTCGGCAGCTCCTGGCCCAAGCGGATTAGTGGGATTTGCTTGGGCTGGGCCAAGCCCTTGGTCAGGACCCAATAGCCAGGGACGAGGCTGTCCCAAACCTGTGACATCCGCAGGACATACACTAACATACTGAAGACACTCACTGGTTGACTGGCTTAGAGGGGAGGGGCCGGCCCACATTGCCCCTGCTGCACCTCACAGATAAACAGCAAACTGGAGACAGCAGCAATCCCCTAGCCAGTATGCTTCAGAAAAACTGTAAGCTAACGAAAAGATCCTGAGACCTCCACCATTCCCCTGTGCGAAAGAAACCAGAAACATGACAAGACAAAGAAACCACAAAAAGCCTCAATATAATAGAATATTACTCACCTATAAAGAATGACAGGTTTGAGACATTTGTAAGAAAATAGATGCACCTAGAAAATTATATTGCATGAAATAAATCAGACATATAAGCTTGAATATTGTATGGTATTTCTCATCAGAGTGAGACAAAATACAAAGAAAATAATATAGCATTGATAAAAAGGGACAAGGGGATGAATATCTGGAAATAGGGAAGTGATCCAAGGTAACTAGGATAAGGTAAAGAGGAAAGTAGGGGAAATAAAAGATGTGCCGTGTACATGAACCGAATAACCTCAATTAATGTAAACACTATATGCCATAACATGAGCTAAGAAAAATATTATCAAGAGGAATGAAAAAAGAGATTGGAAGGCTGCTAGGGGAAAAAAGAGATTGGGGGCAGGAAAAGGGAAGGTATGATATGTGTGTGGAATCATTCCCAAGATGATTGTAAATTGCAATTGAAATTATGTACTAGCAAAACCTTAAAAAATTCTGCCTGAAAAAAATAATTTCATTACAAAAAAGTGATTAGGACAATTTTCCAGATAATTATGTTAAATTTTCTAATTGTATGATTGTGTTTCCCATGTCCATGAGATTCGTGTAACTCAGTCACTATTTAATTAAAGTAAAATCCATTGTGTATCTAATGATAATGAAAGAAAATGCTTGTTAAAACATTCACTAATTTACATGTGATAAATCTTTTTATCATTAGTCCTAAATCAAATTTTACTGTGATCTTCCACAGTAATTCCTATAAATTTAATTAACACAGACAGCTCTAGCTACTTCATACATCCTGAAAAAGGAAAGTATTTTCTAATATAGTTGGTGATAAATGAGCTGGAATAGATGAAAATGAGAGTCACTCAATAAAAAAAGTTTGGTTAATTTGTAGAGAAATGGGGAAAATAGACTGGAATGAATATATACCTTTAAGCAATTTTTATCTTTAAAAAATATTTTTAACTATAAGTAAAAATAGCACTACACTAAAATAAAATGACTATTTCTGTTATGGGCGCATAAACCAACAAAAGCCTGAGACGGGGAGTGTGAATCTCGGTGGTAAACTGTTTAACCTTCCGTACATAATAAAAACTCAGATTTTTTTCTCGTTTGTTGGGAAAACTAGTGCTGATAAAGAAGTAGGGTGCTACCATGATAGCATGAAGACCTCTGTTGTTTCTTCCAAGTACCACTGAACACGCACGCACAAATTTGAAGTCTTTGGAAATGTTCATAAAAGGAAATAACTATCAGAGACACATCTAGTCATGGAAATGTATGAACAGTTGATGTTCAGGGAACAGAATGTAGTATCTGAACAAAGATCACCACCACCCTTCATCTTCAGCTGTTACATGTTTTGTTCCCTTAAATCTTAGCTGGAGATGGAAGCTGAAATTTTACATAAATGAGGTTGAATGAAACCTCATTTTTGCTTAGTTATACAATACAAATAAGACAAGCAATCTAAGGAGCATTTTCAGAACACAAATCAATATATAATGCAGGAATTAGGAAAATCCTGCATGCTATCAAGATAGAAAATTTAGAAAACACACTTGTAGAATTCATAAAATTCTTCTTATGATATACTAATTTTAGGATAGAGTTTGAATAGCTGGAAATATAGGAACCTCTGTATTTTATCTAAGCTTTACTATCCTGAAACAAGGAAAAAAGACACACAAACAAAAACTTTTGATTTCAGCAAATTTTCAAATTTAATTTAAAGCAAAGATAAAATTCTTAAGAAAAACATTTATGCTATGATTAATAATTACATAAGTAGACTATTTATAGCTGGGTAGACCTCAACAGCTCCCCATCAAGAGACTTCGCTCATTGTTTTATAGCTGGCCTCTTAAGGTCCATACATACATATCTCTCGAGAAAAATACTTTTCCATCTGCAATCTCTATGGTAATATATCTAATTCTAGATCCATAAAAGACCTAGTAAATCATTGGTGGTTAATTAGATACTCCAATAATTTGATAGGTCTAATAGTTATCATAAACTAATATCATGCTTGTTTTTTTATATTCAATAATTGATTCAATTGTGTTATATGGTGCTTTATTCATATAAAAAGAAGCAAACAGTACTTTTTTCATATAAAAAGAAGCAAACAGTACATTTCTCTGTAGTTTAGCTTGCTGGGGTAATCATTAACAGAAAAAAGTAAAAATTGAAATAATTTAAGGAATTTGCATTTTTCTGAGTGAAAAAATTCAATATGCATTCCTAACATATTCTTAAGTGTATTGCAGCTGAAATGAACCCTGTAATCTTTTTAATATTTTTGTATTCATCAACTGTATTGCATATATATATAAAACTTTTATTCTGATTTTAATAACTTTTTCTTGAATCCCAATGCACAGATGCTCATGCTTTTGAGTTAGCGTAAAGAAACTGAGTAGGAATTTAATTTGCCTGATAAGTGATCCCTTCTTGCTGAAACAGCATTGTATCACAAAGGATAAAATGAATCCTATTAAAAAGGAGGCATAACCAAGTAGTAGAAAATGCCTGGGAGTTTTCAGATTAAAATACATTTTGTATTTTGCCAGTGTGTTTGCATTTGTCATAAGTACATAATCTTTGCCATTTAGCTGTTATGTGTAAGAAGGATGAGTAAATAAATCTCTTCATTTAAAAGTAGCTACCATTTCATTGGCTATGTTGCTGTAGTATGAGACATTAGTTGTAGTCTTTCTTTGTAACACATGCTCTCCTTGTAAGAGTTTATTTGATTCTTCTAGGTAAAAATACAAGAGCGAATAAAATAGATTTGTTTCAGGTTACCTCATGTTCTTGTGGTGTATCGTTTTGCAGTATTTTGACCTTTAAAAATGTCTTTTTTTTCAATCCCTTCTCCTGCCTTTAACTCCTCTTCCCCTCTATATTGACAAAGCCTTGTTTCCATTTTATCCTCTTTTATCATTTTTTTCTCTTCCTTCCTTCCCTCTTCATTAGGTATATCTAACCTGTAACAATAAATTCAGTAAAAAATGTCTCTGGCATACACTTAAGTTTAAATTGAATTTCTTTAGGAATTTTTCTATACAGAATTCTATTTAGAATCTGTGAATCACATCCTTGGCCCTATTTGTATATGTGAACATGCATATGCATATATGTGTGTGTATTTGTTCATCTAGAAAGGCAAACGTATATATTGTCTGTGTAAATCAGATTTCTCCTGAGAGACAGACCCAGTATGACACTGTATGTTTGCATGTGTCTAAAGAGAGAAAATCAATACACCATATATCTGTGTATATACTATATAGCACACATATCTATTAATAATGTAGAAATAGATTTTATTCAGAAAAGGAGAGATTCATTATAGAAGCTGTCTCACAAATCACCTGAGTATGGAGATGACAAAATACAGCTTGACATGCATCTATGGAAATACATTTGTATAGATAACTGGTTAAGGAAAATAAATGTTGAACTAGTATAGTTCAGTATAGTATAAATGTCTTTTATTTAGCTATTTTATTTATAGTTTTGAGGCAGTTCATTAATTATAAAAACATAATCCAGAAATAGTAAGGAAGTATATTAAGGAGAATAATGCACAAAGCATTGCATTAATTCTTCTAAAAGTGGTTCTAGTAATTATGTCAAATAACATTCCTCAACTTTAATTTCCTTTATAGGAACAAAGCACCAGCATTCAAAGTATCAGTCTACTCCATGTGTAAGTGAACTTGGAAGATTTACATAGTTCCCAAAAATTCTTGCCCTAGTGTTTTAAAGAAGTTACAGTGAAATGATTAAGAATACATAAAAAGAAAAAAATTCACCTTCAAATATCATATTTTTGCCCAAATGGAATGTCAGATCTGTAGCATAGCTTTTTACACTGTTAAAATTTTCAGTCAGGGCTGGGGATTTAGCTCAATGGCTTAAGTGCCTGCCTGGTAAGCATGAGGTTGTGAGTTCAATCCCCGGTACAAAAAAAAAAGGGTGACATTTACACTTACAGGTGTTTGGCCAGGGATTTAGCTCAGTGGTGCAAGTGCCTGCTGGGCAAGCACGAGGTCAAGAATTCGAATCCCGGTACCTAAAAAAAAAATTTTTTTTTCAGTCAAAATACTGTATTGCATTCGTGGAATGTATTAGAGATAAGAGAAATATAATGTTTACTAATTTATTATATATAGACATTTAAAGTATTTTTCCATTTTACATTTTAAGACTTGTATTTATACAAGTCCATGTCTGATGAAATTATAATAACAGGATAAAAATATGAACTACTT
The DNA here is from genome assembly GCA_004027455.1 of Hydrochoerus hydrochaeris. Classification (NCBI taxonomy): domain Eukaryota; kingdom Metazoa; phylum Chordata; class Mammalia; order Rodentia; family Hydrochaeridae; genus Hydrochoerus; species Hydrochoerus hydrochaeris. Next base: position 167,919 of record PVLA01004423.1, read on the forward strand.
TACATTAAGGGTCAGGGAATATTTGTGAATGTGATATTTAACTTAAAATGGCAAATAAGTACATATATTGATCTAATAGAGAGTAGAGACTTCTCAGAAGGGAAAAATAATATATACACATATTTAAAAACAAAGGAATTTATGCTACTATTGATTAAAGGAAAAAAGCCATTGTGAAGAGAACATATTTCATAGAGAATAAGAAGTGTATTTTAGAAAAAAATTCGTATTCCTTCTCTACCTCCATATTTGAGCTAATCCATTTCTTCACATGCAACAAGACTTCCCAGTTGTACCTCACGTATTTATAGTATATGAGATATTTACATATAACATATGTATACATGTTTGTGTATATTCAAATGTTAAATATAGCAAACAAGTAGTATACATATTACACATATGTACTGTGACTCATATGTAATAAAACTTTTTTTTTCAGCAGTCTTAAAGGTATTCTAAATTCAGTGTCTAAATCTGAACTACTGATTTGCCATCTGAAACCATGTGCTCTTTTGCTCTTAAATATCTGTTTATTGCATCACGAATGAACTGCTCAAATTAAATCTTAAAGGTTGTTCTTAGACTTCCCTCATGTTGACCCTCACCTCCATGTCATAAACAAAGGTGACATTTTTACATGTAAAAATACTTTCACAGCTCTTCTCTCCTCCCCTCCCAATGCCAGCACTAATATTGATATTACATATTCTTCTACCTGAACTATTACATATTTTTAATATCACTTTACAACAACATATTTCCAACATTTTAGCGATATTCTTTAAATCAAATCACCTCAGGAGAGAGGGTTTAATTACAAGTATTTGTGGTTTTCCTAGATAATTTTATATTACTGATTGTTAATTTCTGAGAATATGCTCTAGGCAATTTCAGTGTTTCAAAATTCAATGAAACGTGTTCAATGCCTGAAATACAGCTTGTCTTACTTTTGAAAAATAAGCCAATTTTACCCTATCCTCCCTATTATTTTACTATTTCTTCTCTAATTGTTGAGAACAATTTTAAGCCAAAATAACCCTATCCTCCCTATTATTTTACTATTTCTTCTCTAATTGTTGAGAACAGCATTTTAGAAATATAAAATAAGTTACTGTAAACATTAGTTGTTAAGATTCTCAATAGTTATATTGACTTTTGTCTCATTTTACTATCATGTAGTGAAATAATGCATTAAAATTTCTTGCTATATTCATGGAATTATCCATTTCTTTCTTAACCTTGACAATTTTCTTCCTCTTCTTTAGATTTTGATTACTGTTAAGAGTTTATATTGTAATTGTTGTTTTCAAAATGTTGGAATGAGTCTATTTATCTCTAGAAATAATCTTTTCTTTCAAGTCTATTTTAACATTACCTAATGTTAAATATAACCACTCACATTTTATGTGCTGTTTAAATATAAATTTTTCTACCCACTTTATTTCAATCTATCTTTATTTTATTTAAATTTACCTCTTGTATAAAACAAAAATAAAATTTTTATTACCAAATTTCAAACTTCTCATTTTGAGTTTGTAGACAATTAGTATTCAGTGCAATGATTTATATGATCAGATATCAAAAACACTTTATTATTTTTACTTGATATGTCTCATGTTTAATCACCCTATCCTCCCTATTATTTTTCTGAATTACTGAATAATTTTAGTGTTCTGTTATAATTAATTCACTTGCTTTTAAACTACATTTATAAAATATTTTTAGATCAGTTTTGAGGTTACAGCAAACTTGAGAGCAAAGTTCATAGATCTCTTAGAGACAACCTGCACCCTACATGCACAGCCTATGGGTTTGGCAAAACATATAACAACATGTATGCACTAATAAGAATGATTCAGTTATTTTTACTGTCTTCAAAATCGTCCGTGCTCCCTCTATTTATCCCTCCACTCCAACCCCTGGGAACCACTTATACTTTTACTCTTTTATTCTTTTGACTTTTCTAGAATGTGACATGATTGAAATCAGTGTGTGGTTTTAAAGACTATTATCTTATCAATGTGTATTTAAACTTCCATCATTTTTATGGCTTGATAGCACACTTACTATTAGCATTGACTAATATTCATTGGCTTGATGCACCACACCATATTTATCCATTCACATATTGAAGGGCATCTTGATTTGTTCCCAAGTTTTGATAATTATAAATATCTCTGTCATAAATATCTTATGCACAGGTTTTATAATAAATATAATTTTCAGCTCCTTTATGTAAATACCAAGGAGCATGGTTACTTAACCATATGGTAAGGATATATTTAGTTTTGTATGAAACTGCTGCTATCTTCAAAGCAGTTGTGCCATTTTGCATTCCCAACAGTTCTGAAGAACAACTATCATTTCTTCCTATTCTTGCTGAAATTTGGTGATGTCTACATCCTAGATTTGGGCCAGTCTGATACTAGTAGGTGTCTGGGGGTACATTGTCATGTTAACTGTACTTTTTGTACAATGTTTTTAATGATTTCTCTAAGTAATACTCTGTAATATCTAATTGTTTTTCAATCTATTAAGATTAATATTGTACAACTTGATATGTAGGAATTTCTGTTCAACTCATTCCCATTTTCACATTATCATTACCATAAGTATTGTATTTATATACATACAAGCCACATACTGATGACTAATTTTGAATATTTCCCCACATAATTATTATTTTCAGTGATTTTCTTTATACATTTGTCTGAAATTCATTTCCTCCACTGCTATTTTGGATATGTATTTTTAACTTTTCTAAGTGTTGATACATTCTGGCAATGTGTTGGGTTTTTTTACTTTCCAGAATCCTATTGCAGTTGGCTTCTGTTTCCTCCATCCCATAGAATTATTAGCTGTAATCAACAGGAGAGATTGTCCAATTTGTGTATACTTCCATTAAAAACTTAGTTTTCATTCCAGAATTTTTTAATATATTTCCATTATTATTTTGTTTCAAATACATTCCCCAGAATTTCTGCCTTAACCTGTGAGCTACTTAGAAATCTGTAGCCTAATTAAAAATTTTGGAGAAAATGCTTATTATATTTTTTATTATTTTTCTGGGTGAATTATACAGTATTTGAAGACATTCCTCTGAGAAATTTCAATTTTTAAAATTTACTGAAGCATATTTAAGAATATACATTTGATCACATTTTATATAAGTTCCTTATTCACTTGAAAAATTTTGTGCTTAAACTTGTTAAGTGGAATCTTCTGTATATATTGATTAATTTTTTATTGTTACAGTGTATTTTATTCTTAATGAAATACTGTATGTCTTTCCACTTTAGATATAAAAAAATACCCAGCCATAATTTTTGTTTAATTGTATTATTATTATTTGCTATGAATGAATACAATTGTTTTACTTAAGTTAACTTGCAGTTGGAATTGTGCCATAGACAATAATAGTTATCAAACTTTGTGTAACTGTTGTTCATATTAGAACTGTCTTTGTCTCATGGTGTATGTTGACTGATAGAGTAGGTTGCCAACAGGTGTGTGTGCTCTATGTAAGGTATGTACTTTTCCATGTTATAAAGGGTAACTTTTCTTCTATCCAAAATTTGTCCTCAGCAGGTGGCATAGAGTTGTTGCTTTATTTAAGTAACTTGATCATCTTTGAAGATTACTTAGTAATTATATTATGTCTAATGGTAACAACTAATATAATTGGGCTAGACATATAGCAAAGCGATATAAGCACTTGCCTAGCAAGAGCAAGGTCCTGAGTTCAATTCCTGATACCAAAAAGAAAAACAACTAATATAGTTTAAATCTATAATCTCATCACTTACTTTACATCTTTGTTTAGTTGCTTTTCTAGTGGTTTTTTTTTTGTCATTTTTGTTGTCTGGTTAATTTATTTTTAAGTTATTTTATCACATATGCTTCACAAAATTTTTTATTATTCCTTAGCATTTACTTATAATGTACAATATGCATTGTTTTTTATTTAAAAGTATTTATTTTAAATACTGTGTACTATTATTTCCAGATAAACCTAAGAAACTATAGTCTGCATGACTTGTTGAAACTCTTATAGGCTTTTCACAGTAATGTTTTCATATATTGTACTCATAATATATGAAGTGTATTTTGATGATTCCATCACTTAGGTCTAAATCTTAAAACAATTATTTAAAAACAGTTGGACTTTTTCTAGCACATGTTTAAATTGACTACAGTTTACCTAATTTGAAGCTTGTTTAATAAAGACAGAGAAACAGCATTTAAACAGACTTAAATTAGATCTATCCTAAGTTGTGATCTGATTGAGAAATCTACTCAACACTCATGTATCAAGCAAAAGGCTTCTGTATTCTGACTGAATGAGAACATGAAATATTTCCAGCTCTGCATGAAGTCCTAGAATTATTGGACCAGTTGCTTTATGGTGATTCTTTCCCAGTATCCTATGGTTTTCTCTCTGTGTTATTCAGCTCTCTGTCTCTGTGACAAAATATCTGAGATACTTAAAGGAAGGAGAATCAAGTTTTGAGGCAGGCAGATGTAGAGCTAAGATATTTCCAGGTAGAGAAGCACCACAGTGATGCTATTTTTCTTCATTCTCACCTTATTTGAAGAGATGCAAAGCTCTGCTATCTGATTCCTAAAGAAACAGACTGTTTTTGGGTCAAGGATTTAGCTTAGCAACCACGTGCCTGCCTGGCAAGCACAAGGTTGTGAATTTGATCGGGACTGTTTCATAGTTTAAAGTCAAGATGATTTTAACTCAGATAAAATTTTATTTGACAGTGCCTACATAGAAGCATTAATCTCTATGGAAATAATCCAAAATAGTGATTCCCACATCACATGTGTGGCCTTCATGATCCGTGTCTTAAACTAGGACCAAAAAAAGTGAACATTTGCATATCACACAAATAAAAATATTCCTACAATTAGGATTTGTTTACCACCTATGTCTATATGAAAACTTTTCTAAAAACAATTAAATGTTATCCAAATAGAAGACATTATTTAGCAGCATAAACAAAATTCTATCATGCACTTCCTTATGCCAATCTTTTTGGTGGAGGAGAGCCTTATTATTTTGATTGCTCTTCTCTAATTAACATTTTATTCCTATGCATTAAAAAAATAAGCACAGTGCACTTCTTTATACACAAAATATTGTTATAAGTGGTTTTAAATCCAGATTTTCTGAAAGAAAAAGGCCCAATGAATGCTTGTGATGGCTATAGAATTGAAGTTAGGAAGTATCAGAACCTTCATTGCTGTACCACGTGGGTACAATTTCAGAGACCATTAAGGGCTATACATTGACTATAAAAGAAAAGGCCACCAAAATACCATTTTTGCAATACATCATTTATTAAGAGAAAAAAGGTTTGGAATAGGAAGCATGGCTGGCATTGTTTCATATTTAATTTTTATCCCAGACTGTTTATGTTCGATCAGTCTCTAAATATCATTTCATTCTTCTTGTAGAAGAAACACAACAAAGCCTATAATTATTAGTTTACAAAAGAGACATATGTTAATAATGACTGCAAATAGTAAATTGTTAATTAGTATAAGAATACATATTTTTGCTTTTAAAACATCTTTCAGAAGAAAATGTTCATTGACTATTATATAATAAAGATACAATAATAAAAAAGTTATAAGATCTTTGATTAAAAATAGAAAGTATTGAAACATATTTGATTAGAGAAATAAAGGTAGGAAAATAGTTAAACAGATTTCTGTGATTATTTTTGATTCATACAAAAAATCCAGATTAAGTCTGTTGTGACATAGTGAGAAAATCGGTCTATTTTTTTATAAATAGTATGGTTGAAATTTTTTTCACCTATCAGAAATTAGTTCCTTTGCTCAGAGAGTGAGATAGCATTATCCATTTTAAATATGGGCCCCAGGCCTATTTCTATATAGTCACAACTGAAGCTCATGAGAGAGTCCCTGTGGACTATGGTTCCAGAAGTTGTTTTCTCAAGGACCTGGGAAAGAATTCTAGAGAAACGATGAAGATCCAGTTGAGAGCATCAAGCAAATCTAAAAGAAAAAGTTACCTTTCCCAAAGCTTTGTCAAGGATTATGTATCTGCATTTGTGTGTACATGCACACAAACACAAGCCCCGAACATATATTAATAAAGCATAAATTCATATTATCCACATATTAACTATCCAAGTAGAAACTAGAAAATGTAGATACTGGCACACGTAACCTCTCTCTCCATGATGCACTTCTTTTTCTGGTTTTGTTTCTCTCTTTCACATACTCTTTCACACAAACACACACACATGCATGCATACACTGACAGAAATAAAATTAAAAATATGTATTCAGTAGAACATTGCTTATAAGCAATGTTTTTATATTTTTCTACCTTCCTGGACTTACAGTTTCTCTTTGACAAAATTCCATATACTTTCAACAACATCTCAACACATATTCATTTCCCTTTTCTCAATATAATGAAAACATAGCAGTTACTCCAAAATAACAATGAACTTCATAGCCTGCTCACATGGTAACTATTTTTGACAGAAAACTTCAAATATCACTGTCCCTGGAAATAGATTATATATCCTCTTTCATTCTAATTACCACTGACAACCATTTTCCCTTTTATTTCCTCAAAAAATAATAATGTATTATCAAATCATTTCTCCTATGCCTTTTAAGAGTCAGTTTTTCACACTACTCCAATTTTATATTTTGTTACTTGTAGCTTTAAGGAGATAGTTTGTCATGTCAGTTTGAAGACTGCAACACTCAGTGATGTCTCCATCTTGTCTATTCACTTTGCTTCCATTTCATCAAAGAAAAAAACTGAATTTATATAACAAAAATATCATTAAGAGAACTTTGGAATACTCAGTGAGAAAGGTGAGGATAAAACCATATTAAAGACTGGAAAAGTTTACTTTAAAAAAACAATAGGACTTCTATATATAATTCAATTCATATTTGAGCTTTAGGGATATATAGTTCAAGTGTTTGTTGCTCAATAAAATAATTAAATCAATATTGTCCAGATGAGTACTACAAAATATGAAGAGTGATGAAGGGAACATATAAAATATCTAGAGTAAAAAAGAATGAATCTAATGCAAAATGAACTCAGGATGTCAGGTTAATTCTTTAAGAAAACTATAAGTAAATGAATATTAAAGTCAAGGTGACCTATATTTTGGAGTTTGCAGAGATGAACTTTAAAATAGCTATTATAATTACATTACATAAAGTTTACAAAGAAAATAAAAAAGAATGAAATTGTAAATGTCTCTGCAGTAAAATAAAAAGTAAAAAAGGAGCTGAATGATACTTTAGATTGAAAATTGCAGTATCTGAAATATCAGACATTGAATGTCTGAACTGCAATATCAGAAAATACAATATCTGAAATGAAAATACATATATATATTTTAATTTTAATTAAAGTGAAAAAAACAGAAAAAGGGTAGAAATAATACAGAATTTCAAAAAAAGATAAACACTAAGAAACACTAGTTGATAAATTACATATTGTCCTTTTAGAAATAGTTGTTCAAATTACAAAATTAAAGTATACAAAGTGGACATTCAAACAGTGAGACTGCAGACAGTTCTGTTCAATGATTCAACAAGAACTTAGAAATATGGTTATCAATCCTACACACTTAAATATACATGCAGTTATACCATTTATATCACTTCCTGATTCCTCTCTTTTTACAATAGCAATTACACATTTTAAAATTTAAAGACAAAAAAAGCAAAACAGAAAAAAGGGTAGCAACAATACAGAATTCTAAAAGAAAAAAGGGAAAAAAACACTAAGAAATCACTAGTTAATAAATTACATATTGTCATCTTGGATATTGTTGTTCAAGTTACAAAATTAAAGGATTCATAGTAGACATTCAAGCAGTGAGACTGCAAACAGTTCTGCTCAAAGATTCAACAAAGATTCAGCAATGCGATCATCTATTTTACACACTCAAACATACATGCAGTTATATCCCTTAGTGTACTTTCTTTTCCTCTTTTTTATAATAGCAATTACACATTTTGTTTTTATTATACTTGTAGTTATTACTTTTTACACTAGAGACACAATGTGATATTTATAAATATGATTCTTATTTACTTAACTAGTGAGGATAGTCTAAATTTGTCTCCCTTTACCTATGAAGGCCTCAAGATCATCCTTTTTTATAGCTGAGTAATATGCCATTGTATAAAAATACCAGATATTTTTCATCCACTCTGCAGTTGATGGGCATCTTGGTTGTTTTCAAGATTCAGTTACTACAAATTGTGCTGCTATGCACATGTATGTACATATATCATTGTGATATGAACTTTTCAGTTCTTCTGGGAAAATATCCAGGAGAGGAATAGCTGGATGGAATTTAACTTCCAATCCTAGTCTTCTGAGAATTCTCCATATGGATTTCCATAGTGGTTGCACCAATCTACATGACTACCAGCAGTGGATCAGTGTTCCTTTTCCCCTGTAGCCTCACCAACATTTGTTATCAGTTGATTTCTTGGTGGCAGCTATTCTTTCTGGAGTGAGGTGAAATCTCAATGCTGTTTTAATTTGCTCTTCTCAAATGACCAGTTATGATGAACATTTCTTCATGTATTTATTTGCCATTTATATATCTTCATCTGAGAACTGTGTGTTCATTTCTGATGCCCATTTTTGGAGAGGGTCTTTGAATTTGTAGGGCTTTTTTTCAATTCTTTATATGTTCTGTATATAAGTCCTTTGTCTGAGGGGTTGCTGGCTAAAATTCTTTCCCACTCTGTGGGTTTTCTTTTCACTCCTTTGGTGATTTCTTTTGAAGTGCAGAAATTTTTCAATAATATGAGATCCCAGTTGTTGATTCTTTGAAATGTTTCCTGTGCAGTTTGCATTTTGTTCATGAATTCTCTACCTGCACCTATGTCTCCAAGACTTCTACCTACCTTGTCTTCCAGTAGATTTAGTGTTTCTGTTTTAATATTTAGGTTTTTGATCCATTCAGTCTTTAGTGCCGGAGTACAGCTGCGGCAGGGCAGAGGGTTCCCAAAGATGGACAGGGAGTTGGCGAGTGAGAGACAGAAGACACTGCACACCCGTTTGTGAGTGAATCTGAATCCCCTTTTATTTTTTAGAAGCTGGAGTATATATTTGCTAACCTTTGGCAGCAACCCCCAGCCCCAAGCAGGAAGCACCCCAGGCTTAGGGCCAGGCAGGGACAATCCTAAACAATAGGTTTTAATTAACCTCAACTCCAAGCAGGAAGCGCCCCAGGCTTAGGGCTAGGCAGGGACAATCCC